>JBAMJV010012367.1:0-28815 GCA_037951105.1 Echinarachnius parma | reverse complement strand
TTTTTAAATTTTATTTCACAAACAACGGATGCAAATTTCATCATTTTGGGGGGTAATACATACAATTTTTGTCCAAACTTCAATGGCCCAAAAAAAAAAAATTCTGCATTGAATTTCAAACTTTTTCCTTTAGTCACCAAAATATGGTCCTTCCTCATTACTATCCTGTAGTTAACAAGGCTGTCCCATGAGTTTCATTTTTTCCATCCTTGGGTGACATTTTTCGTGGAATTGCCCATACCCAAAGCACCCCCAGCATTAGTCCGAAAAATCAGCCAATGTTTCGAGGGTTGTTTTCACCCGTTCTCTACATACTGTGGTATGACGTCATAATATTAAAAGACAATCCATAACGAGGAGGATTTTTCTGTCTACCCCAGCATTGTGGGCGCTTGTGGGGATATATAGGGCGGTCTGAAAATGAGAAACTTGGCTAGTTTGTGTGCACTACATCGAGCCAGTTTGTATTTCGCACCGTGTGCATGAAGGCGTTCACTGTCAGATTTACGATTCCGAACCACCTTCACCTCACGCCAGCTATATAAAAAGGTACATTGACACGACTCAGATGGTCGTAAGGAAACGAGGGGTTTAATCCGCACGGTCTCACTTTCCTTGAAACTCCACTGACTGTACGCGAGTACACGCGTCTAATGGCGCTCTAAGGGGTAAACACTGATTCATTGGTACGGACACGAGCTCAACAATAATACTTATATTTATACACACTGTCCTCTTCACCTCATTTGATGCGGAAAATGCAAACATATTCCAAGCACATTGCGCCTGAGATGCAAACGAGTCAGATAGAATAACTCTAAGACTCTATCTCCCGACTTGCATTCCATTAGCCATTTTAGCTGGACGGTACGATTCTTTCAAGAACGACGTTTCCGCTCTTTCCCTTCTCTAAACTTGTTGCTTTTGCTTCTTATTTATGTTATTGGCCGGCGATGTTCACGGACAAAAACATCGAATATAGTAAATTGGCCTCTCGTGTTTTCAATGCATGCATATGATAACTAAGTAGTTCTTAGAATAGGCGAAAACGAGGAAGGGTATATAATGTATATAGGCTAGCCCTGTCCAGGATTGAGGAAATGAGTATAGAAAACTCACTTTATTCTTCTCCATAATTATTTTTAATACGTTTTATATATCATCCGAGCGGAGCAGATTGTCTCTATCATGTTTTATTTCGTCCCAGATGTAAAAAATACCGCACTAAGTCTTGTTGGCTGAAATCAACGTCAATACCAACATCATCATCATCATCGTCATCATCGTCGTCGTCATCATCATCATCATCATCATCACCATCACCACTGCAATCGAAATTATTATTATCATCATTTTCATTGCCACCGCCATTATCATTACCATTACCACCACCACCATCACAATCACCATCATCATCGTTCACCGAATGAACAAAATATATGTATCGTTATAATAATTAATACAATCTTCATCATTCATCTTGACCATTAAGTGATTTCTGTTTGCATGACGAATCTTTCATGTTATTTGTTCAATTAAAAAGGTTTATTTCAACCTGTACTCGTTGCAGGTAGATGATTTCCAATCAACAATATACACTTCTATCCAGACCAATATGGCAGTCAAAATAACATCAAAATACAAAATCCATTTATTGAAATTCGAATCATATGGCAATATTCTGTTCTATTACATAAACGAAAGTTGCATAATGTGTGTCAGTTATATGAGACCATGCTTTCGTATAATTATGTCCATGTCCGAATAAAACAAAATAAGATAAAAAGGTATATGACATTTCGGATTATAATTGTTTGCCTTCCGTCTAATTGGAATAATTAGAATTAAACAAATGACGCGTTCTTGCAAATCAAATCGGAAAAAAATACTCTGTTCGTATACCGGATAATGTATTAGATAACGAAATTGACATTTCTCTACCACCATCGCTGATATGTACATTCTATAATCATGATAATTGGATCCAATAAGCGATAGATGGAGGCAATTAATCATGGCAAATGTTTACTGATGCTTCTGTAGAAATCTGGGCATGAAGGAAATCTTGATCTTGAGATAATAATAAGAGTGCACTATTCGAACTCAAATATTCAATTGTGTATAACTACATTAAATTCGCTAAAGTCAGAACAGCAAAAATTCGTATAATTGTATGCAGTTTGAAGATCGTACGTGTGGGTGTGTGTGTGTGTGTGTGTGTGTGTGTGTGTGTGTGTGTGTGTGTGTGTGTGCACTTGTAAGGACCGGCAAACGGGGATACACACGGGTTTACACACCGGCAAACGGGGATATGCCGGAAACCGGGGATATCCCCGTTTCCGAACAGCCTGTAGGGTGCTTTAGGGATCGTCTTAAGGGCTGTACTGTATGTTATTATGATTTTTGAAGGATATCCCTTATTTGCCCATTTTACATCTATGTAACCGATGGTGTGTATGTGTGGACTGTTTGTGTATGTGTGTGTGTGTATGCCCATTGGGCATATGTCCATGTTTACACACCGGCAAACCGGGATAAGCCAAAAAAGCCGAAAAAAGCGGGCATATCCCCGTTTGAAGGTGTTATAAAATTTATCCCCGTTTGAAGACTCCTTCAAGTATGTGTGTGTGTGTGTGTGTGTGTGTGTGTGTGTGTGTGTGTGTGTGTGTGCACTTGTAAGGACCGGCAAACGGGGATACACACGGGTTTACACACCGGCAAACGGGGATATGTCGGAAACCGGGGATATCCCCGTTTTCCGAACAGCCTCTATAGTGCTTTAGGGATCGTCTTAAGGGCTGTACTGTATGTTATTATGATTTTTGAAGGATATCCCTTAATTGCCCATTTTACATCTATGTAACCGATGGTGTGTATGAATGGACTGTTTGTGTATGTGAGTGTGTGTGAATGTGTGTGTGTGTATGCCCATTGGGCATATGTCCATGTTACACACCGGCAAACCGGGGATAAGCCAAAAAAGCCGAAAAAGCGGGGATATCCCCGTTTGAAGGTGTTATAAATTGTATCCCCGTTGAAGACTCCTACAAGTATGTGTGTGTGTGTGCGTGTATTGGGGATGGACATACTAATTTTGATTATAGTAATGAAGAATTTAAGAATATATTTTTAAGATTAAAGAGCGCAGTTTTGGGGGGTAAGTTGAGAGAATTTCAATATAAATTATTGCATAGGGCATTATCTACAAAAGAACATTTATTTAGGTTTGGATTTGTTATTGACAATCTATGCTCTTTTTGTAAAAATGAGATTGAGACATATTCACATTTATTTTTTTTAATGCTTATACGTACAAAGGTTTTGGTTAGATATAATAGAATATTTTGATTTGATTGAAATTAGGAATGTTGATTGGAAAATAATTTGTGTAGGATTGGCAGGTACAGTCGATCGTATAGAGTTAAGTACTGTAACTCTACTATTTAAAATATATATATACTATAGTCTTTTAGAATAAAAGGTGTACTTCCTTCTGTAAGGAAAGTACAAAAAATTATTTTGGAATATGAAGAAGAAGAAAAAAAAGTTGCTATTAAAAAGGGTAAATTAGGGGTTCACTTACAAAAATGGGAGCACCATAAAATACATGTAATAATTGTTATGATTAATTTTATTTTGCTAGTATTATAGGGAATTTGTTAATTATTATTAAGTTTTGGGTCTCTTCTCTCTTTAGTTGAATGTGACAGCTTTTTAATTACTCTTTATATTAGGTTGAAATCAAAACGAGCAGATATACTGGAATGGGTGTCTGAGGAATGTGTGTGACTGTGGTGTGATCGGTGGTTGAGTGGGGATTGGGTTTTTCTTGGGCTAAAGGGGCGGGGGGGGGGGGAGTAAATGAGCATGTTTTAGATCCTTTTATCTTTAGTTACATAACCTCCAGGTTGTTTATTCCATGAAGTCAGGAAATTGAATATACAGTTGATTTGTAATTGTTTATGTATGTATTATTAACCATTTCTACTTTCGTTCATTATAATTGTATATGTATATTTTGTTTAGTATGTATATTCAATTGTAAATGTTATATGTACATAATTTGGAGGAATAAAAATCACATTAAAAACAAAAGTGTGTGTGTGTGTGTTTGTGGGGGGGGGGGGGGGGGGGGGGGGTGAGGGTATAATAGTCGCCCCCATAGCCATTTCTGTAACCTATCATTAAAAAAAAGGTATGGTTGTCTAACTTATAGGGTTTTTTTATGTTCACATTTTTTGTGTTCACTAACCAAGGTTGACTCAAGTCACAATACTCCTAGAATGAGAGACTGCTAAGTTGTTCCTAATATTAAAGGAATACAATTGTTTTTAATGAATTGTACAGACACTTCACTACTTACAAAAAGTGCTGTTCAATGCCGATGAACGGGAGATTGAATTTTACCCACAAACTAGTCAATTTTGCATAGAAATTTGAACAGTAGTTTTGCCTAAATGCAAGATGCCTTTTACCAACGTGATCAAAATAATGTTGTTTTCAAAATCACGGGTAAGTGGTGGGGGGGGGGGGGGGGGGGGGAGTAAGGAGCTGTAGGCCACATAACCCCTGCCTAATCCTACTGGAAAAAACACATTTGCCACAGTGTGAACATACTGTGAAGTGTGTAGCCCATATGCATGTTAAATTATATAGCGTTGTTACAGTATCGACACTCATATAATTGTGAACACACTGTAATCATGCTGTGATACACAGGGTGACACGCTATTTTACATACTGTGAACAGAGTGTATATAATTAGCACAGTGTGCATTACTTTTGAAACACACTGTTACACAGTATATTGACTATGTTCTATCCAGCAGGGCGGAGATGTCCATAGTTAAAACTAGTTCACGATAAATGCATTCGTGCACGTATGACTTCAAATATCATCGATCGGATTTTGCCATGATAATACGTCACAATCGAACCTGGATTGAAAATCAGTTTCAGAAGACGTATAATATGCAATGCACATACAAAGTAAAGGTGACTATTCTATTCAAAGAAACTCAATACGATATGCTAGCGTTAATGGTTGTCATGCCAACTAATTAATACGTGCAAAATAAACCAAGGTCTGCATGGGCTATGACTTTGAAAATGATACGTTGCAATTCACGGTATTGCAATATGATGTATATTTTACATATTTCAAGTGTTTGTTCTTGTTTGTTGTTGTTCGTACGGTGTTGCTATAAATGGATGCAGGTGCGTCTTGCTTATATAATGTAGACGAACATTGGAATATCCCAATAACCGGAAACACACACTGTGTGACACAGTGTTAGCACTTGGCACGCTACGTGTGTAGACCAGGTCAAATTGAAGCTTTTCAATAGTGTCGACACTCATCTGTTCACACGCAGGGTATGCCACGGTGTGTTCACAGTGTGTTCACAGTGGTTCCGTAGTGTGTCCACACTGATCACACTGTGATTACGCTATGGTGAGTAGTGACACAATTAAAACGCCGCCCTTTAAAGCTAAATAACAGTATTGGGAAACACATGAATACGCTTTCATCACCGACCATATGAAATAATATTATCATATATAACAGTAATATGTAAAAGTTATGACACAATCTGCTTTGAAATTGCCTATTTCAGCAATAAAATTAATGTTCGAAATGACAAAAAAATGGATTATCATGCAACCGATTGCAAACGAGACAAACTTGCGTAAACAGCGTCACCGAAAAAGAAGCGATTTGCCCTTTCAGAGTACAAAAACTTGCCTTTCCAGACAATGATTTGTAACCATAGAAACGCATAATCCTAGATCGCTCAGCACCCGACTTCTACCTATATGAAGACTGTTTCTGTATTTATATAGGGTCTATATGCTCAAACAGGAAGACATGCGGGAGTTACGGATGACTGAAAACATGGATTTAGAAGCGAAAACTTGAATGAATTGATAGATCTAGAAGCGAATTGAGATGAAGATGGATGGTTCCCTCGGAGCGACGTCATCTAAACCGAGTAAACTTTGCGTCTACACCAGACGTGTCTGACCCCGAGTCTCGGGTACATTGAGCGCTGATCTTACTCTGCGTCAACACACCATAATGTATGAACAGGAGTCTCGGATACCATGACTGAGCACTGATCACTGGCGTACTGGTGGGAGGGCTTGGGGGGGGGGGGGCTCTTGCCCCCCCCCCCCCCCACTAAAAAAAAAAAAAAAGGCAAAAAAAAAGGCAAACATGGTTGATATCAAATTCGATACAAGTGATTGAAAAAAGGGTGTTTCTTTAGACAAGATAACTCAGATTTACTTCATGTCAAGTCAAATTTCCTTCCTAAGTATGCACAG
Source organism: Echinarachnius parma (assembly GCA_037951105.1). Classification (NCBI taxonomy): domain Eukaryota; kingdom Metazoa; phylum Echinodermata; class Echinoidea; order Clypeasteroida; family Echinarachniidae; genus Echinarachnius; species Echinarachnius parma. The sequence goes on along the minus strand of JBAMJV010012367.1, from coordinate 22,488 downwards.
ATTGCATAATTTCAAGTAAAACATTGCAAAAGCACCCTTACCGTGCACGACGGACACCCACACCATCACATCCTCCCACCACCCTTCCCCCTCTCGGTCGCTTCACTCCCTCGGGAATCGGTCTTGTCTACGTCTGGAATACTTTGTTCATGATACTGTATTATACATAATGTGACTTTTGATGCACTGTTTGAGTGTTTGAACTGTATATGTCACTTTGCGAATATTATTTTGGGGGTGCATATTTGTTTTTCTTTATGAAACAAATATACCTCTTTTTTTCGGTCGGTAGAATCATGACGCACTTACCCACATTATAGTACATGTCGTCAAGTCAGAATTTCCTTCCTAGGTATGCATCAGATTGCACAGTTTCAAGTCAAAAAATGCAAAAGCTCCCTACTGTGGGAGGGGGGACACCCCCTCCCACACCCTCCCCCCGCTCAGGCGCTTCGCTCCTTCGGGCTTGGTCACTTCGCTCCCTCGCAATATCCGGGTGTGATACGGATTTGGTTTAGCCCCCCCACCCCCCCCCCCCCCCCCCCACCCCCCCCCCCCCCCCCCCCAACAACAAAAAAGAAAGAAAAGTTTTTGCTCATTACGCCACTGGCACTGATCTAACCCTGCGTTCGTAGCACTAGACATGTCTGACCCCGGGTGTCGGGTACATTGAGCGCTGATCTAACCCTGCGTCCACACAGCAATATGTCTGACCCCGAGTCTCGGTACAATGAGCGCTGATCTAACCCTGCGTCCACACAGCATTATGTCTGACCCCGAGTCTCGGGTACAATGAGCGCTGATCTAACCCTGCGTCCACACATCATTATGTCTGGACCCCGAGTCTCGGGTACAATGTGAGCGCTGATCTAACCCTGCGTCCACACAAGTAAATATGCAGTATAAACACATGAAAAGTACGGGGAATGCTGCGTAGCGATCGAAGCGTGGAGCCGCGAAAAAAACGTAGCGGTACTAAACGCGAATTTATATACTGTGTAATTTTACGTACAATCTCAGTGACGAGAACATAATCATTTTTGCATGGGACGTTTGGGTTAGAGTTTTGCATACTTTTATATAACGATTTCTATGTTCAGATTTTGCCATCTACCGTAATTATATTCTTATATCATTTAAACAATATTTATCAATTAGTTGGGCCAGTACATGACTTCCGCACTGGTTTAAGAGCTGCTATTTAGCTTCAAGGGGTAATACAAGAATGAAACGTTCCCGCGTTCTGGTGGATGAATCCGACTATCGGGTTTGAAGGCATTGAAAGATGCGAGCCAAACATCTACACACCTTATACTGCAGTCCCCCCAACGGGACCATGTTGACCTTTCTTTATTTTAGTTTTAAGTGAAATATAACCTTTGACAGCGGCACCGCTAGACATCAATACATTGGCATATCAAAATGCATCACAACGCTTCTGATATTTTGTATCATAATTATGAAACTTGCTGTAAGAAATCGGCGTACCTCGAACATCGATTCAATTTCTGATTAGAATTGCACCCTCTGATAGTGATTTGCTTTTGTCTTAAGTCTTAATATGTTGTGTTTTCTTTCACTTGAACATGGTTTCGTTTTCTTTCAAAGAAAATGGATTGCACAGCGAAGTACGTATATATACTCGTCTTTGAACGTTGAACCTGAGCAAAATTATGTTTTTGTGATTGATATGAAATGCAGCAATTGAAATGGAGTGAGTTGCAAACGGCTTTCATTTCAGCTTCCATTTGCGAAACTAGATTCATAGATCCTTATCCTCAAGCACATTCCGTGGAGTGTTAATAATAGATGCATGGAAAGTAAGATTATAAGCAAAAATGCGCCAAATTTCACTATCATCATGATCAGTGGGAAAGGTTGTTGTTTAAAATGTACCAGACGACGTCTCTCCTTGATTCCTTAGCCTGTGGTTTAAATGGGAAATACAGACCGCGAAAACAAGTTCTTCAAGGCTCCTTGATTTTATTTCCCGCTTTTAGTAGACCTTTTCTGTTTATCTAGCTGGTGTCTTGAGGAAGAACAAGCACTTTCTCTAATTGAAAATTCACACTATTCGGCCGCTCATATTCATGAAATTAGCATGTTTAGTGGTAGCTCCTACTACAATCTGTCATGTGTTGTATGAATATGAAGAGCTCCAACCAAAAGGCGCTAAATCCCCCTTTCTATCAAATTGCATGTTTTGCACGATTTGAATAGACCTCTCTCATGTGTATCTAAATCACTTAAATTTTCCTCAAAATTGTTTCAGGAAATATGAAAAATATTGATATGAAATTTACCATTTCAACCAAAGGCGCTAAATCCATTTCAGATTTCAACCAAAAGGCGCTAAATCCACACATTTCTATTCTTTACTTCTGATTGGGCAAAACCTGCCAGCATGTTGATATTCGACCAATCAGAAAGCAGGAAAATACTGAAGGGATGACAAAAAAGTACACGGTAATATATTGTTTAGATGTTGTCACCTATCACCTGGGTGACGAGGTACTCAGTAAAGTACCGTCTGAGGGGTTAGGGTTAGGGACAGGGTTAGGGTTAGGGATAGGATCACTGTACAGATTATCCCACCGTGTCCATCAGATTACAAAAGATGTCATCCCTTCAGTATTTTACCGTGTGCCTTTCTTTTTTTTACGGTGGCTTACTGTGTGCTTTTTGTGAATCGGGTGCAAAGATCATTGTGTAATGATTGCGATGTGTATTATTATTGTACCAGTGGTATGTTAGTAAACATTGATGATTAGGTGTGTGTGTGTGTGTGTGTGTGTTGGTGTGGTGTGGTGTGCGTGTGTGTTTGTGTATGTGTATTCGTGTGTGTGTTTATGTGTGTGCGTATGTGCGCGAGTGCGTGTGTGTTGGTGTGTGTGTGTTTCTGTGTGTGTGTGTGCGCCTGTGTGTGTGTGTGGGTATGTGTACCCGCGTGTACACTTGTGTGTGTGCATGTATGTGTGTGTGTGTGTGTGTGTGTGTGTGTGTGTGTGTGTGTGTGTGTGTGTGTGTGTGTGTGTGTGTGTGTGTGTGTGTGTGTGTGTGTGTGTGTGTGTGTGTGTGTGTGTGTGTGCGCGTGCGTGTGCGTGTGTGTTTGTGTCTATATTGTTAATTAATTTTAGGTTGAAATAAAAATATACTGGAATGGGGTGTCTGAGGTAGTGTGTGATCGGTGGTTGGGTGGGGATGTGGTTTTTGGGGGGCTAAATGGGGGGGGGGGGGGGGGAGGAGGGTAAATGAGCATGTCTTAGTTCCTTTTAGCTTTAGTTATATAACCTCCATTATGTTTATTCCATGAAATCAGGAAATTGAATATACAGTTGATTTTATTTGTTTATGTGTGTATTAAGATAACCATTTCTATTTTCGTTCATTATAGTCGGTGACATTACGTACCGGCGAATCTCAAAATTTCGGTCGATTTTTCGATTTTGAGTTTTTGGCATATTTTTGATGTCTATACCCAACTCTATCACAATTTTGTCTCTATTTTCGAATATCAATTTCTGAAAATCAATGATATCGTGAATTTTGGAAGACTGAAATTCAGATATGTGATAGATTTGGGTATAGACATCAAAAATATGCCAAACACTCAAAATCGAAAAATCGACCGAAATTTGAAGATTCGCCGGTACGTAATGTCACCGACTATGAATTGTATATATTTTGTTTAGTATGTATATTCAAATGTAAATATCATTGTTTGGAGGAATAAAAATCACTTTAAAAAAAAAGTGTGCGTCGTGACGCAAGTGAGTGCGTGTGAGGGTGGCTGTGTGTGGGTGTGCCTGGAGGTTACGTATACTTTTCTTGTACTAAAAAAGCGTTTCATATTCACTTCGAGTCCACGGCGGGCCCAGGAAGTTTAGACTCAATAGATACTTGACGAGGATGTATTCCAGATAAGTGTTGTTCCCCGAGTGTTTTGTTCGTCTAATCACAAGTAAACGTACTTTTAACTTGGCATTCAGCAGTATGATCACAATTCGTCTCTTTATACCCGCATTTGTTGGCAGTTTGATTTCAAATAATGAAAGTTGTTGACGTTGATCTATACGCCACTGTACCAGTGGTATGTTAGTAAACATTGATGATTAGGTGTGTGTGTGGTGTGGTGTGGTGTGCGTGTGTGTTTGTGTATGTGTATTCGTGTGTGTGTTTATGTGTGTGCGTGTGCGCGAGAGTGCGTGTGTGTGTGGATGTGTGGGTGTGTGTGTGTTTCTGTGTGTGTGCGCCTGTATGTGTGTGTGGGTATGTGTGCATGCGTGTGCACTTGTGTGTGTGTTGTATGTATGTGTGTGTGTGTGTGTGTGTGTGTGCGTGTGCGTGTGTGTTTGTGTCTTTATTGTTAATTAATTAATTTTAGGTTGAAATAAAAATATACTGGAATGGGTGTCTGAGGTAGTGTGTGATCGGTGGTTGGGTGGGGATGTGGTTTTTCTTGGGCTAAATGGGGGGGGGGGGGGGGGGGGGTGGGGGGGGGGGGGGGGGGGGGTAAAGGAGCATGTTTTTAGTTCCTTTTAGCTTTAGTTATATAACCACCATTATGTTAATTCCATGAAATCAGGAAATTGAATATACTGTTGATTTGTATTTGTTTATGTGTGTAAGATAACCATTTCTATTTTCGTTCATTATACTATGAATTGTATATATTTTGTTTAATATGTATATTCAAATGTAAATATTATTGTTGGAGGAATAAAAATCACTTTAAAAAAAAAGTGTGCGCGTGACGCAAGTGAGTGCGTGTGAGGGTGGCTGTGTATGGGTGTGCCTGGAGGTTACGTATACTTTTCTTATACTAAAAAGCGTTTCATATTCACTTCGAGTCCACGGCGGGCCCAGGAAGTTTAGACTCAATAGATACTTGACGAGGATGTATTCGAGATAAGTGTTGTTCCCCGAGTGTTTTGTTCGTCTAATCACAAGTAAACGTACTTTTTAACTTGGCATGCAGCAATATGGTCACAATTCGTCTCTTTATACCCGCATTTGTTGGCAGTTTGATTTCAAATTATGAAAGTTGTTGACGTTGATCTATTAGTTCTATACGCCACTGTACTACGAACCTTTGCCGTGTTTTCCTGACAAAACCTTTTTTAAAGATGAGCAGAGGCACAATTAAATTGTTTGACATGTTTGTGTGTGTTCTCGTGTGTATTTGAGTGAGGTGTGTGTGTGTGTGTTGTGTGTGTGTGTGCGGTGTGCGTGTGTGTGTGCGCTTGTGGTTTGTGGGTGGGGACCTATATGATTCAAGTACAGTTCAGTTAATATTCTTTAATCATTTATACCCTTTTTTTACTATTGTCAGTGAACCTCTCAGTATTGACAGTCAAAATATTTCTGGCAAAAAGGCGCTAAATCCATTATTTCTGGCAAAAGGCGCTAAATCCAAACAAAAATTAAATATGAAAAATTATATAAAATACATGCTGTATGCAGGATTTTTCCAACTAGCATTTTTATATCCTTTAGTGGTTGCTCTTCCACCTGTACTATAGATTTGATGAATAAACAGAGACAAATGTGAGTAATTAAAACACACTGATTTGCTCGAAATTAACCGGAGTGGATTTAGCGCCTTTTGGTTGAAAGCTCTTCATATGATGGTATACTATGTATTCTCCGAAAAGATTGTTATCATCGTCTATGCAATCATTTTTATCCTCACCCCTCTCTGTCTCTCCTCCTCCCAACATCCTCCTCCCCCATAAACCTTTCAACACCTTCTCATCAAACTCATCCCAACTTCCACACCCCCAACCCAAACCCTTCTCCACCTCCCTCTTCCTCTCATCTTCCCCATCCTCTCTTCTCCTCCTCCTCCTCCTCCTCCCATCCTCTCCTCTTCTTTCCCTCAACACTTCACCTATTTTTCCCCTTCTCTCTCCACTCTTCCTCCATCCCATCCTTCAACACACCACCTCCACCACCACCACCACCCCACCCTTCAATTCTCCACTTCCACCTACCCAACCTTTCTCCACCTCCTCCCACCTCCACACCCACTACTTCTCCTCAACCCACCCTTCCCAACCTTAAAACTCCTCCTCCTCCTCCACCTCCCCACACCCTCCCCTTCTTCTCCCTCTCCTTCCCATCCTGTTCTACTCCTCCTCCTCCTCCTCCACACCCTCTCCTTCAACACCCCTCTTCCTCCTTCCCATCCAGTCTACTCACCTCCTCCTCCTCCACCACACCCTCTCCTTCTTCTCCCTCTTACCTCCTTCCCATCCTGTTCTCTCCTTCTTCTCCCTCTTCCTCCTTCCAATCCTGTTCTCCTCCTCCTCCTCCTCCTCCTCCTCCTCCTCCTCCTCCTCCTCCTCCTCCTCCTCCTCCTCCTCCTCCTCCACACCCTCTCCTTCTTCTTTCTCTTCCTCCTTCCCATCCTGTTCTCCTCCTCATCCTCCTCCTCCTCCTCCTCCTCCCACACCCTCTCCTTATTCTCCCTCTTCCTCCTTCCAATCCTGTTCTACTCCTTCCTCCTCCTCCTCCTCCTCCTCCTCCTCCTCCTCCTCCACACCCTCTCCTTCTTCTCCCTCTTCCTCCTTCTCCTCCTATTCTTCTTCCTCCAATCTCTTCCTCCTCCTCCTCCACCTTCCATTTCCCCATACCTCCTCTTCTTCCTCCTCTCAATTCTCCTCTTCCCCCTCCTCCTCATCCTCCTTCTCCTCCTCCTCATCCTCCCCATCCTGTTCTCCATCCTCTTCCTTTTCCTCCTCTTTCTCCTCCTCCACATCCTCCTCCCCATCACCCCTCTTTTTTCACTCCTCCTCCTTCTTCTCACCCTCCTCCACCTCAACTGACTATTGTCGTCGTCGTAAACATCATCATTATAATCACCAGTTACTTCTTCTTCGTAATATTCATCACATAATAAATAAACACAATTTGAATTGCAATGCTGAAGCCCCAAATTTGAATTGTAAGGCGGGATGCATTTCTAGGCTTTCGCTTTCGCAAATGATCTAGATATTTCAAAAACAAAATTAAAAACACAATAAAAGGGCCTATTTTAAGGTATACATGGTTTTATCATTTATATACAGTAATCATTTCATAGAAAAGACATTTATATACAGTAATCATTTCATAGAAAAGACATTGATATACAGTAATCATTTCAAAGAAAAGACATTTATTATACAGTAATCATTTTATATAAAAAAGCTTTACATCCTCCTTGGCTTACATTCTCACGAAACATGATCACGTTGAAATTCACTCGATAAATTGCTTACCCCCCGGGGGTTACACAAATAAAATGATCTAGTTTTCAATATGTAATTCAATGAGACATGAAAAGAAGAGATCTTCTTATAATGACATTAAAACTATTACGTGCAACTCAAGGATAATACTGCGGTAACTCATTAACATGATTAAGCAGATAATATGTCCCAGTCACACATGCCCGTAAAGCCTTCTCGTAAGAGTAACATATTGGATTTTGTTTGTGTGTGGAATGCAATGAAACGGGGCTATGCGGTGGCAGTTCCGTGGTTATACGTGGCGATACGTGACAATACGTGGAAGAACTGTGTGTTTGTGCCACTCACGGGAAGGCAGAGCTTATAACAATAGCCATGTCGTGGCAGAATTGTTAACATGTTATATCGACATTTTTAGCTTTGCCTTCCCATAAGCGGCACGGAAATTGAGTACTTCCACGTATTGTCACGTATCGCTACGTATCAAGGATGATACTGCCGTAACTCATTAAGCAGATAATATGTCCCAGTCACACATTTCCGTAAAGCCTTCAGGAACTGTAAGAGCAACATATTGGCATTTGTTTGTGGAATGCAATGAAACGGTCTATACGGTGGCAGTTTCGTGGCTGTTCCGTGGCAATATGTGGCGATACGTGATAATACGTGGCAGAACTGTGTGAAAGCAGAGGTGATAACAAAAGCCATGTCGTGGCAGAATTTTTAACATGTAGAATTTTTAGCATGAAAGTGGCATGAAACCGAGTACTGCACAGTCACGTATTGTCAAGTATCGTCACTTAGTGTCAAGTATCATCACGTATTGTTAAGTATCGTCACGTATTGTCACATATCACCACGTATTGTCACGTATTGTCACATACTACCACGTATTGTCACATACCACCACGTATTGTCACATACCACCACGTATTGTCACATACCACCACGTATTGTCACATACTACCACGTATTGTCACATACCACCACGTATTGTCACATACTACCACGTATTGTCACATACCACCACGTATTGTCACATACCACCACGTATTGTCCCAGAATAGACACGAACTGGCTACCGAATAGCCTGGTTCCATTGCATTCCACAAACGTGCCAATGCGTGGCACTTGCGGGAAGGCTTTTCGGATATAATATGCGACTGGGACAGCAGGCTTGTCTTCCGTTGCTATGGCAACGAATTACTCTTGATGCACATCCTTAGGGTCTATAATGACTTCATTTTTGTCCACACTAATCTGCTAATGGCACCGATAGTCTGATTGAGTCTTCGACGAATGGAGGTGTTGTTGCACGATCAGTAAGGTGTGTGGCTTCCGATCTTGAGGTCCCGAGGTCGAAAATAGTCTTGCCAATTGATACACTGGAATGTATGTACTGGTTGTCAATATAATTTAACTGCATTATTGTTCCAAATCAAAGAGTATAACGATATGTCAGCACTCGCTAGAACTTTCTCGCATAACCTCAAATCCGTTTGATACTGTAGTAAATATGATTAATGTAGGCTACATCATAATATTAAGTGCGTTAAAATCCCAAAGTTGTGCTCTCGTCTGTGTATGTGAGAGAGATTGGATCAACATTATATAATCCCCATGAATACACATGTTCTAACCAAGCTCTGTCCATATAGTATTCATTCATACGAATGACACTTTTAACAACTGGTGATCACTGATCACGTTGGGTAATATCGATCAGACAGACAGAGTGTATCATTATAATCATAATGATTATCATGTACTTCGAATGTGTATCAGACAAAAGCTATTGCCCTCATAACGCAGTTCCTTATCAGGCTCGGTAGATTTAATTTGTATTAACCATGTTAACGTAATTATCAATTATAGATCAGACTGGCTAATGCCGATCAGACGTTTGCTGTATGGACTATGGACGCAGGGTATTACTTTGAGTTTACTGGGTAATGCCGATCAGACGTTTGCTGTGTGAACACAGGGTATCACTTTGAGTCCACTTCCCCGCAAGCAACCCCCAGTCAACGATCCCTCGATCGCGATTATTTTCCTCAAAGTGATATTCGAACGCGTTTGCCTGCGTATAGGCCTTGTTGCATTTAATGTTTATCACTTGTTTTTCTTGCAGACAGGTGAATGACTATATTACGAGGCTTCAACCGTTTACCCAAGGGTTTACCTGTGCTCCATTTATAAGTTTATCATGTGTTTCTGTTGTTGTTTTTTTCGGTGAACAAATGAAATCATAATATACGAAGCTTTATACCCTATTACGAGTTTACTTCCTTGTGAGAACATAAAGGAAACATATCCGTGTAGCATTGAATGTTTTTAATTTGTTTTTCCTTGTGAGCAGATGGCATTATGCGATGCTTAAAGGGATCTAGTAACTTTGTTGACATGTGCAAAAGGTGATAAATAGTTGATACATTCTATATTGTTGTTATCTTATATGTCCACTGGGTGTTGTGTGAAAATTTCAAGTTAAATGGACTTTATATGGCCAAGTAATGAGCAAAAATGCAAAGTGACATTCACTAACTGATTGCACTCACTTTGTACACACGGTTATTACGATCCAGTGGATTATTCAACATCTGAACACTTCAATCATACATATCTTTTAAACGAAAGGGAAATTTGCAAAACCGAAACCTGTCCCATGATTTTATTGTTAATACGATTACAACAAGGTATAGGGGCACCACGGCTAGAATTTCAATTGGATTTTGAGGATTTGGACAATGTTACTTTAATAGTCCCTTTAAGACTAAGTACCTGTGTAGCCTTTGAAGCTTATAATTTGTGTTTTCTCGTGGACAGGTGATTTGGTATATGTACATATTTTTAACGACTTCATGCTTACATTATTAGATATCTTCAAGTTTACAATGTTTATTAAGCTGATATACAATATGCAATTGAAGTAGAGTTGTTCTAACGACGTGAGATCAAGATGATAACTACATCTTAAATTCGCATTAGTATTGCTTTAATTTCCGCTTAACCTTCAAAATGTGCTGAGTGCAGGTTAATCATTCTCCAAATGTGTTGCTTTGCGGCATGACGTTGAAATTACTACTATTTTTCTAATGTTTATTTTCGCAACGTATTTAGAATTATAACACACTTTGCCGGTTACTTTTGATAGCTTATCATAATTACGTTATGAATTAAACGTTTGGAAATCTTCATCATAGCGCAAATGATAAAACTGTTCATAACTATTGCATCTATCTAAATTTGAGACGGTTGAAACGGCATCTAAGTGTTATATCACACGACTGCTCCCATACTCGTCCCATTAACGATCTAACGTAGATGTTAACTCTTACTTAGTAATCAAGTATATTGACACAATTCGTTCACTTATTAAAAGGGTTATAGGGAATAAAGGATTTGCATTGCATTTAAAATTAATTCTGATAAGCTCTCGATTGATTTTGTGTTGAGGAAAATATATCACGTTTACATTATTTTAAATTTTAAAAAAAGGGTGAACGATTCCAGCTGACTGCAAAGCGCCCTCGTGTGTTACATTATTTGAATTTTATTTTATTTATTTTGTAATTAAAAACATTCTAGAAAATTAGTTATAAACCCATGCCTACAAAAAATGTATGCAGCTTGCAAAATATAGTTGGGAACAGGGTAAGATTTCTAACCACCAGTCAAGCATGGTAGTATATAGTAAATATCAATTTTGCATGATAACACACACGTTTTAGTCATGAAAATTTAAATGTACAAGAGATTTTCTTTCCCTTTAATCCGATTTTGTTTCAGTAGGTAAGCGGAGAGATGAAATAAAAATAAGAAATCTCCATCCTTCTCTCCGTCCTGTAGGCCATCAGTATGGTTGAAAATTAGTTGTAATTTGCCTCACAGCATTTAATTTCGTGCATTTACGACTCCAGCTCTCTGAGATTTATTGCTCGCAATTTGATTTACTGCTTGCTCGGACCCTTCTTATTACGCTAATTATTAGATCACCCGCCTTACTATTCATGCTAGTTGTTTGATTAACCCCGCCTCCACATTGTACAGGGGCGAAGACAAAAGGCAGTGGCGTAGCTACAGCGGAGGGGGGCATGGGTCCCCAATAATTTGACAAAACAATCAAATCATAAGCCTTATGATTGTATTATTTTCTCTTCAGGGGGAAATATTTGACAAAAAACATTAAGGTGTACCGTCCCCAATAGTTTGCCTCCTCGCCCCAGTCAGTCCGACAACGATACGCGACTGACAAAGGGGGTGGGACAGGTGGGACAAGCCCTCTCCCCGCATGTATAGATCATTGTCCTAAAATCGCCCCCTCCATCGCATCTGCACCCCTAATATGGGGAGAAATCATCATCATCATCATCGTTCTTCGTTATAATTTCATTCAGTTTTATGACATAAGTACTATTATCATATCTAATCATAATCATCATTTTTTTAAATCATCGTCATCCTCCTCCTTCTTATTCTCCTCTTCCTCATCCTGCTCCTTGATCCTCTTCCTCATCCTGCTCCTTGATCCTCCGCCCCCTCCTGCTCATCATGTTCCTCCTGCTCCTGCTCTTCGATCCTACTCCTCCTCCTGCTTCTCCTCCTCCTCTCTTTCCTCATCATCATTTTGTCATGTCCTTCGTATTAATGTCATTCAGCTGTATGTACACAAACATCGTAAAGATGTATGCCCCCCCCCCCCCCCCTCCCCCCTCCGTCACGTCCTTATTTTTGTCCAGGTTCAGTCGCCTTCCAAATCTCCCACTCGCCCACGTCATGCAAGCGCATAACAGAGTGGAACAATTACCTCCCATAATCGCCCTTGAGTTCAGTAAGCACCTGTAAAGAGTCAGATATTGCCCAAAATTACATTTGAGACTTCAATCATATACCAAAATCATTGTAAGATATGTCCGAATGGTGTTTGAAAGTTTATTTGAAAAAAACACTGCTTTTACTGATTAAAAAAACAAAAATTTGCGTCAGCATTTACAACGAATTACTGTATAACGTGTATAAGGTTTATGACCGTTCATTAACGCTCTTGAGCTGAGTGATTATCAATGATAGATATCGTCATACTAAAGGGGCATTTAAAAAAAACCTAACCCTATTTTATTCTTCTCTTACCATAAGCCAAACAACACGGTAGAAGAGAAATGTGGAAGATCCAAGTAATTTTCGTGGAGTTAGACACACTATTGGTTTCACTTTAAGCCTTTTCTCAACATTCTTACAATGCAATTAAGCCCTTTCACAAATATATATGTTTCCATGCAATGCATTAAGGCACGCCACAAATATAATGCAATTAAGCCATTGCACAATTACTGTCTTTTTTTCAAAATCAATTAAGCCTTTTCGCAAATATAATATAAATTTCTCAGAATTAATTAATACCTTTAACAAATATATAATTCTAGGTATAACTTAACGAGAAATATGATAGAGGGTGACTGTATGTCCAGTGTAGCTTCATTTCATTTTGTAAGTTCTCTCCATGCTCATAGGGTTGGCATGTGCAGAAAATAATGAATGGTTGGTATAATGTGTAGATTTGTATTATGATATGTCGTCTGAGTATTGTATGTGAATTTCGCGTTAAACGGATGTTTATGGCCGAGTAATGAGCGAAAATGCAAATGATATTTGAAAACTCATGGCACTGACTTTCTACACAGTTATCACTATCCAGTGGATAGTTAAAAATCCGAACACTTCAATCATAAATATTTGTTTACGAAAGGGAAATTCGAAAAAACAAAACCTGCTCCATGTTTCTATCGGTAATAAGAATACAACAAGGCATGAGAGAACCACTATTATATTCTAATGTGGATTTGGACAATGTTACTAGATCCCTTTCAGATGATCAAGGTAAACTTATCGGGTCCAGGGCCCTCTGAGAAAACTGTGCAAATGACACTGAAGATGCTACCCTGGATACAAAACAAATAATTAAAAAAACAATAATTATTAGCATTCTTTCAAACACTGGGTTGATTTTCCCATCATCTATAACAATAGCGATCATTGGGTTTCATTTTCCAGTTATCTACGGTACACTTGATCCTACGTGAGCATGGTGATGCTATTTCATTTGGCAATTATTATGATATCCCACCCGCTCTCGAGTAAATTGGGACTCAGAATCGCTACTGTATTGAATAATCGTTACCATATACCTGTCATATGTTCTAAGAAAATGTGCGGTTTAGCTATTTCACAGTAATTCTTAAACATGAGTGGCATTCGATTGCACCACATGCTATATGTTTCAGCCGATCGATACCAAATTGCTTTACCTGAATTTTTGATCGTTTACTGTACAGTGTTTAATTTTCTTCATAATATTGACTATCATGGTTACACTGTGGATCATTTTACACCACCGGTCCATCATCATAATACATACTAAAGTCGGAGTCGATCTTACGATCAATAACATTTATTTTTTGGCAAACAGCTGCATGCAAGGTATTGATCATGTCTTCATCGTATTGCCGATGTGCAATTGAAGGCCTCTTTCTGTGAACTTAGAAATGAGAGAATTCATTTTTTTTTCAATGAATGTGTTATCATGGTTACCACTGTAACTAAATAGCATGGCATTGTTGGATGCACGTGTGTTCTCTTTTATCCGTCGATAAAACGGGGAATGTAGTCTTTTTATATGAATTAATGCAATCGCATTGGATAATGTGATATGCATTTTCAAAACTGCGTTTGAAAATAGGGACAATAACTAATTGCGGCTTTGTGGGATTAGTATAACGATAGAGTCAATTACTGTTGCCATGGCAACTCATAAAACTCGACATTGACAATGTTTCGTATCAGTGGCGTATATAGCGTGGTCGGACTGATTGAGGGGGGGGGGGGGGGGGTACGTGAATGATTGGGGGCATACATCATGCATTTCTTTATTTGCACACTTATTTCCCTTCTATGTTTGTATTGTTTTGCGCAAATTATCGATTGGAAATTGACTAATTTGATTTTATTTGAGTTTTTGTCCAAATTAATGGAAATTCTTCTTTCACATTGTTACACAGAATAGAGGGGTGTTCCCCCCCCTCCCCCTACCCCCACCGTAGCTACGCCACTGTTTGGTACGGTGGATACAACCTAATCAAGCCTTCTCAATGTTATAGAGCGGTGAAGTGTGATGTCATAAATGATGTCATAAACATTTTTTAAAGAATTTTCAAATTTGGACTTCATTTTCAGAAAGAGCATAACAAATAATGTCCAAATACCGAAAATCAAAGGGAATAGGTTACGTATTGGCCGAGATATGCCCATCCGAATGATTTATTGGTCAATGGGCAATCAGTGTTATAGTGCACTGGTTCCTAAATTTAGGAACCAGTGCATTTTAACATTGATTGTCAATTGAAGTAAAATTCTTTCGGATGGGCATATCTCAGCCAATACGTAACCTATTCCTTTGATTTTCGGTATTTGGACAGTATTTGTTATGCTCTTTCTGAAAATGAAGTCCAAATTTGAAAATTCTAAAAAAGTGTTTTATGACGTCATGGCTTCTGTACTCTATACAGTCCCTCGGGGCATGTTTACCGCCAATCAAGAGTTGTTGTTGAAAACTTATGTCTCTCTCCCTTTCTCTTTCTTTATCTATATCTTCCTTTCTATCTCACTTTCTTTTTTTTTCTCTCTCCCTCTTTAACACTCTCTGCCACATCACTATCCACTATCTCTTCAGTTTAACCCGTATCTCTACCCTCTCTTCCCCACCCCCTTTTCTTCCTCCCCTCCCCTCTCCCTCTTCTTCACTATCTCTTCTTCCCCTCCCCCCCTCCCCCCCCCCCCCCCCCCCCCCCCCCCACCCCTGCCTCACTCCACCTCTCTCTTCTCCCGTCTCCCTCCCCCTCTTTCTCTCTCTGTCTCTCTGTTCCTAAGAGGATGTTTCGACGAATGGTGAGTGAATGTTCGTCTCAATGGGTAGTTGGGTACATAATTGACACATATTTCGTACATGAGTGCATTGAAATATGAATGTTTGTCCTGGTTTTAAATGTCAATGTAATTGTGTTAATGATTATTGACCTATCATTGTTCAAATTTACATCATTTGAAATGCCTTAGGACATTATATTATACGTTATAATTGCATTAGTACGGTTGTATAGGACATGTGCTTGCTTCTTACGCAAACATTGTTAATGTATTACTACTACTACTACTTTTGTTTTGATTTTATTCTGTATTGTTTAAAATAAAAACAAGATTTTTGCTCGGACAACATATACTGTCGCTCCCGCCAAATCGTTATCGTTAAAAAAGAAGGTTAGTGGTATGGTTAGGTTTAGAGTTAGGATTGGAATTATCTGTAAAGTTAGTGTATAAAGGTTTAACAAATTACAAACGACTAAGAAAAAAGGCCTGTTGTCAATTTAAAAAGAGCCGTTAAAACACAAGAGGGTGCTCTCTAAAAACGCATTGGTTTCAACCATTTTCATACAAAATTGTGCATGTGATGTTTTGTTCAAAATAGATCATCAACAACTATTTAAAAACTCTTTTGAACATTTTTGAAAAAGTGTAAGCATTTGATTTTGATTTTTATTTGTTCAATCATCGAATAAACCTGGAACCTTATTTATTGATATTTCAGCTGTTTCTGAACCGATTTCGATCAAATAAAGTTTATTATGTAATTGAAATTGTATGCTCTTTCACATTTGACACTCAGTTTTTCATTTCCTAACAAACAAAAAACATTCTTGAAGCGCCTTCTATACCAAAACTGAACTACCTCTTTAAAATAATTATGAATGTTCATGTAGCCTAGTATATACTGTTAGAATGATTCATACGTGTTGCCAAAATACAGACTCAATGACTAATAATGTATCTTATTGCTAATACTCAAGTTGATTTGGACAAGGATTTTCTGATAAGTTAGGCAAACTGGTTTGGTCATTTAGTCTATGCGTTAACATGTTCCCTACTAATTTTCGAAATTCATGAATACAGGGCCCTGCACGAGGTTCCCGTAGGCAATGGGTTAAATCTGTGTCCAATAGCACTACGAAAATCAGTTTCATTCCTCCGGCTATATGCACTAGAAAGTAGTCTGATTAGTCTATAATAACGGTCTTATTCTCATTATGTTATCGGCCTTACGTAACCATGGGGATACAGACCGGACAAATCTTCTCTTTAAAGGGATCTAGTAACTTTATTGACATGTGCAAAAAGCGATGAGTAGTTGATACAATGTATATTTGTGTTATCTGATATGTCCATTTGGGTGTTGTGTGAACATTTCAAGTTAAATGGACTTTATATGGCCGAGTAATGAGCAAAAATGCAAAATGACATTCACTAACTCATTGCACTCACTTTGTACACGGGTCTGACGATCCATTGGATAATTTGACATCTGAACACTTCAACCGTAAATATCTTTTTAACGAAAGGGAAATTTGAAACATCAAAACCCGTCCCATGATTTTTGTTGTTAATAAGAATACAACAAGGTATGAGGGAACCGCTATAATTTCAATTGGATTTTGAGGATTTGGACAATGTTACTAAGTCCCTTTAATCAGCTCCCTTCATTTGATGTACTCCTACGTTGTCTGTTCGGGAAAGAAGTTTCCATTAAGGGTAATCATAGACGAATGTCAACACTTAATGCAGCAAACCTCAGGTGTGTGGATTGGACTCCGAAGTTGTTTTTTTTTTCAGAGAAATGCTTAAAAACCTAATTACCACGATTACGGTTGATCCACCAGGAGAGGTTCTGGCTGGAATGAGCATGATCAGTGGTGTATGTAGCTAGAACATAAGGGGAAATGTTTAACCATATTAAGAAATACAAAGTGTGTCCCCAACAATTCGCTTGCCCCCCCCCCCCCCCCCTCAATTCAGTCCGATGCACGCAACCCCATGTTGACTGCGTGGAATTGTGTAAATCATGGTGTATACAAAATAATATATGGAGCGCCATTTGTAGACTTTTTAACAGCTTTGTTGAAGCTGCGAATTTGCTAAAGACACGAAATAATGGTCTTTCTTCTCAAATTGTGAATGTTTATTGGCATTGATTGGTGCCTCTGGCTAAGACGCACCAACGACAGTACCATTAGACAGTAGCAAATTATGATTTCCACATTATTACATGAGTACGTACAAACGGCACTTCATATTTAGAAACCATGATTTACATAACACCTCCCTGGGTTCTATTCATATTGATATCATATTATATCTCGAACAGTATAATGTACGTTTCGATGTGGTTTGATCCCACAATCAAACACACTTATTCACTACTGCACAACTTCTCAATAGTTAAGTTAAAGTTTGCCATGCGTGGGGATGCTACATCGCGGTCGACTGAACAACAACTTTTGTCAAGGGGGGGGGGGGGGGGGGGGGTGGGCTTCGAGAGGATTGATCTATACCCCTACCATCACGGAAGGGGGTGTTGGGAATTTGGGGTTTAAAGTAAGTTTTTAGAGCATTTTAAACGAACGAAAACTTCGTGAGAATGCGTATTAATATTTTAAAAGTAACTATACTACATGTATCCCGTATGGGGAGGGGGCTGTCCCCAAGCCCCCCATCTCTACACAATTAGTTTGTTTAAAAAAGAAAGACAATAAAGTGAGAGTTTGGTAATTGGGTAAAATATGGGTCGAGGTGGTGTGTATCCGATTGCACAAGGGTCGAGGTGGCTGGAGTCGTATAATTGGTTGAAAGCTGGTGCGGAATGAAATCACTCTAATTATCGAGTGAGTGATCAGGAATATAGCTCGAATTCTCTTCCGAGGGATCAGGGTGAAACGAAACTCCTACAAAAAGCAATAATAAATAGAACGCTAAATCATGGAGTATAATAGAAATGGAAGTAAACTAGACGCCTATGATGGCGGTAATATTATCAGTCGATCAATGACATGCATATATAAAGGTTATATACTGTATGTATATTATGTGTATGTGTAACCTTTTTAATATTTACTGTGTTACAATGTGTTCCCGATATTCATTATTGTGCAAGATACGTGAATGATATCCCTTTATTCAGTTTATGATCTAAGTTCCATCGCTTTAATTAGTTTCTGCCATATACCCGCTCATCTTTCCACTTTTGCATTAAAATATAAGGTGTCAAATTATCAATGTCTGTATACCATCTGTTTGTGCGATATCAGGAAATTAAAGAAAGGGCAATTTCCTTAAAATTTGAAGCAAACAACGCTCAGTTTTCATGCCTCCACGGTCCTTAATATGTCTATATGCTGGCCTATATTTTAGGCATGGACGACGTTTTGACCATTTCCGTCAATTTCTACAAAATGTCAACAAAGGTGTACTGTAAATCATATCTGATTTTCTCACTTGTGAACTTCATAAAAGAAATGCTAAGTTGAATATGGGATTAGTGTATATATTAATGTTTGACAAAGTAATTATTCAATATGACTTTAGGCCGAGGACTGTTTAAAACATTATTCGTGTTTTATGTATCGTCAAATTACAACGATCGGCAGTTTGTTTGACTTATCAAACTATTTCACTAACATTATATAAGCAATGCATGACATTTCAAGAGATGCTAAACGATTGGCAGTTTCTTTGACTTATCAAACTATTTCACTAACATTACAACAGCAGAAATGCGTGAAATGCCAAGGAAAAAGCTATTATCAGCATATACAATGTATACCCACACAATACACACGATCCGATTTAGTTTCACGCACAGCGATATATAATAGACAAAATAATATAACATCCCATTCTCATCACGATATGGCGCAAACTCGGTAAATTGATTGACTGCTTGACATTTATTCAAACGACTTTAGTCAGAAGGCCGCTTCTATCCCAGTGTAATAACACTTATCGGGTCAATTTCGTACCGTTGTTTTACCTTCACTAGTTGGTCAGACGAAAAGAAGAAAAAAAAACTCACGATTTATTTATGAAGTTTGTACAGCTGGGAATCGGAGAATTGTTTTAGATATATACACCGTTGTATTGTGAATTCGATCTTTACTGACGTAACCATCAATAATATGTTCACGGGCATTGGAAAGTAATCTGCCTCGCTCACGGCTTTCTTGTTGATATCTTGCTGGGAAACCAATTACAGAGGGACCTCGCTATGTTATCAAAACCCTCTTAGAACAGGGTGAATTTGCTTGTCTCGGCTATTTATATTAATTTTTAACAAGATACCTATTACAACAGGAAGATGTTCATACAACAATGTAAACATAATTCCTAGTCACGGTATTATTATACCAATCGTGGCGTAATGGGGACAGACTAATTGGGATCGAGGGTGGGGTGGGAGGGCACACCTTATGAATTTCGTTATTTGTTCACAGATGTCTCCCTTATGTTTTGTTTGATTGTTTTGTCAATGATTTGGGGGGGGGGCATGTACATTTTCAGATTAAATGGGAATTAGTACCTCATTCCGTAATATGATTGTTTAACGAAGTCTGGTATGTTTGTGTTTGTGTTTTTTACTTCCTGTAAGAATGTTGATAGCGTTTTTAACCCTAAAAAGGCCTGGCTATTTGAGGTCTTTCTACGGCAAGGGGGGGGGGGGGGGGGAGGGGGGCGGTGCCGGTGTTTCCTTATGTTTTCTATTGTTTTGATAATTTCTTGAGTCACTGCTTTAAACTTATGTATTACATGTACGTTGTTTTTGTTATTTTATTTCACTTCTATCTATAATTAAACTATTTTGACCCCCAAAACAAACACCTAAAATGAACACAAGACCAAATTACCACCGTTTTATATCTTTTAGGAAAAGTGATATTTTCATAATTATGTTTTGTACACAAATAACGGAAATTAGCAAATTGGGTCTGGTTTTCGAAACTTTTGTTTTAAAAGATGCGGAAGACTCGAAAGAAAAAAAGTTACAAAAACGGCGGGGCATCTTCTTCACGCGTTTCGAGCAATCGGAAAAAATCGCGGGTTAAAGGAAATAAATTATCATGTCATCAAAATCATGCAATCATATGAGTAGGCGACACGAAAAAAAAAGATTGACGCACATTATCATATTACCGAGAATATTTGCAGAATAATAATATAATTATATTAAAACTTAATAATTATTTAATTGCACATTTATTGTCGCCGTAAGGCATAACAAATTAACAATTATGTTAGTACTTTCTCATCCAATCTGACTATATTGTTCATGAACATACCGTTGAAATGAAAAAGCCAGTTGCGAATGCTATACATTATAAATCATGATTTTGAGAAAGCGTAATTTGAAGCAGGTTACGTACTTTTTTGTTTCTTTTATTATAAAATTCTTTTTCGTGATCATTTGAATAATTACCTAAAGCGTGTGTGATGGAGATGTGCGATTATAACTCTTTCGTATAAAGACCTTTGAATTAATTGAAGCATGATTATAGGATTTTCAAACTTGTAATGATAATTGTATGCTGATTATTTGAGAACAATAGGCAATTGTTATTATAAGAATGTTATTGAATTCATGCGTGCTATATGCCACCGTATACGTCATCGAATTCAAGCCGATACTCCGTATTCCAATACAGTTCAAGTCAGTCTTTCCCGTGAAGAAACGTAATGATTGAACAACTTTCAAACTTCTACCTATAATAAATGTTTCATGTTATTAAAACGAAAGAAAATGTCATGCTTAAAGGGACTTAGTAACATTGTCCAAATCCTCAAAATAAATTTTAATTCTAGCGGTTCCATCATACCTTGTTGTATTCGTATTAACAATAAAATCATGGGACCGGTTTCGGTTTTTCAAATTTCCCTTTCGTTACAAAGATATGTACGATTGAAGTATTCAGATAAGAAAAACTCCCCCGGAGTTTTTTCTTACCGTGTACAAAGTGAGTGCAGTGAGTCAGTGAATATCACTTTGCATTTTCGCTCATTACTTGGCCATGCAATGTCCCTTTGACATGAAATTTTCACACAATACCCTGTGGACATATGAGATAACAAAAATATACATTGCATCAACCCTTCATCACTTTTTGCACATGTCAACAAAGTTACTAGATCCCTTTAAGTGAAATAATGAAGTAGTTAAGTTGACAACACTAGAAACTTCAAAGTTGTAAGTAATACATTTTCATGGGGGAAAATGGCGGAGGTCGTTTGCGAAATCATTGACTGGTTCACATAAATTGCCTACGCGGGGAGCCTTGTGTATCACTAAATGGGAAATACAATATTGTATCGACAATCGAGAATAGGTTTAAAGGGATCTATAAACATTGTTCAAATCCACAAAACTTAGTTATTACTCTTGTTGTTCTCTCATACCATTTTGTATTCGTATTACCAATAGAAGCATGGAATAGATTTTTGTTTTTCGAATTTCCCTTTCGTAGAAAAGATATTTACCATTGAAGGGTTCGGATGTGTAATTATCCACTGGAAAGTTATAACTGTGTAAAAAGTCAGTGCAATGAGTTAGCGAATGTCACTTTTCATTTTCGCTCATAATCGGCCATATTACATCCATTTAACGTGAAAAGTTTACACATTACTAAGTGGACATACTTATCACATCACCAAAAAAAAAAAATGTTGACCTACCATTCATCACGTTTTGCATAAGTCAACAAAGTTATTAGATCCCTTTAAGAAAAGACAGTATTGTATACCTTGAAAACATTTACCGCTGTAAACACCGTGGTTCCGGTATTTTCGTAAACGTCAATACCAACCTCGCATTTTTTTGTTTCGTTAATTCGCAAAGTAGCATGACTTTCATGTACAACATAATACCTGAACAACTGTTTACTGAGTGGCGTTTCGGAAATTAGTGGTCGTTACGTCATTGGTATCATATAATGCAAGCAATTCAACAATTGAGCTGTTGGCCTTGGGGAAATTGAATAAAACTTCGGCAAAGTTCGTGTAAAGTACTTGGAGATGTATGGTGTTAGCTTATACTTTTCATAATCCATTGTACATGTACATTGTATTACATACGGTTAGCTGGAGAAACAGTAATCAACAATTATGTTGTTCCTAAAAGTAAAATTGTCATGATTGTTGGAAGAGAGATTAGCAATTTTGGGTGCATTGTAAGTGTGTGTGTGTGTGTGTGTGTGTGTGTGTGTGTGTGTGTGTGTGTGTGTGTGTGTGTGTGTGTGTGCGTGTGTGTGTGTGTGTGTGTGTGTGTGTGTGTGTGTGTGTGTGTGTGTGTGTGTGTGTGTGCGTGCGGTGCGTTTATGTATGTGTACGG
>JBAMJV010012366.1:0-31226 GCA_037951105.1 Echinarachnius parma | reverse complement strand
AAAATCTAGCAAACGCGACGAATGCGGAATGGGGTTGAAA
Organism: Echinarachnius parma; assembly: GCA_037951105.1. Classification (NCBI taxonomy): domain Eukaryota; kingdom Metazoa; phylum Echinodermata; class Echinoidea; order Clypeasteroida; family Echinarachniidae; genus Echinarachnius; species Echinarachnius parma. The sequence continues at coordinate 31,186 of JBAMJV010012366.1, read as the reverse complement.
CTTCTCAAATGTGATCTTGTAAGGGTCGGAGATCCACAAACAGGAATAATGACGGTGACAAAGAATTCCGGATTAAAAAGAAACTTTATTTCGCCGACTTGGCAGAACATGTGCAAACAAACAACCCGGAACTCAGAGTCCCGATACACCACTAATCCGATCACGATACCGATCGCGATCAATCCCCTACATTCTCCCCCCGCAAAACATCCCATGGGTGTTTTTCAAAGTTAACAACTTAAAATCACGACATGTATACATAACAAATGCTTAAAACTAACATCACAAGCCTGAGGCCTCAAGTAATACAAAAGTGGCCTACACTGTATCAAGCAACAACAAGTAATAATCTAGTGCTCAATAAACATACTGGTTCTCTCCTAGGCGAAAAGGTGCCACTTACAGAATGAATCGCATCTGGCAAACAAAATAATGGCATACCTATTTTATACAAAACTGCAACAATTCATGCGCATTCAAAACAAAATAGCAATAAGGTGTAATAGCTCCTGACTACAAAAGAAATACATTTGTACATGTACAAAATACCTATTTTAGCAATGATAATCAGTCCAGCATGTCATAAAACTAAAGACTGGGCACACAAAATAACATCCATGAATATCTACCATCTCTTAACTTGCAGGCATATCAAACGATCCAAAATAAGGACAGCTAGGTACATGTATCGGAACAGAAAAATAAACATACTGAGCATGCATTCATCCAAATACTTTTTCCAAAGGTAACCACACCAATACAAATTACAGCATGTACAGGTACGACTTGTGTTTCAAGAAGAGAACATTATCCATTGACTATCGCTTCTGAACCTTTCAAAACATCACATATACATAATTTTAAAACCATTACAAACGTACTTATGGGGTTAGTGTCCTGTGACTCATACTGTACATTCATCAATATCTTTTCACTACCTCTCAAAACAGGTGCACCAGCTCCTATCACTGTATTTTAACACAAAATACATGTCAACAACATGTACAGCACAAATTATGTTTCAACAACTCCCTTATACATAAGAACATACCAATATGTCATTATCAATCTCAGGCTAAATAATCAATGCACACAAAACTTGCATGCACAAAGACCATGTATCATAAAATACCTTAGAATCAGAATGTGAGCACAGCATCATAAGGAACAAAACATTTTTATACATGTAAACATTACAAAGAACCCTTCATAAGGTATAATCACTTACAAACAATTTATATCATAAAAACCCTTAAGTGCCAAACATGCTTTGACATCACAATCTGTTACCGCTTAATAAAAGATCAAATCAACTAATGATCTAACATAACAACATTTTCAAAAACACAACAGAGACCCCTCTGTTGTAAATACTCAACACATGAAATAACTACTCATTTTCTTTTTTTATCTCAACTACTGCATTCATTCAAATTAATTATCTTAAAGCCAGTCCAAGGCACAAAAGAAAGAGTTATAATGCACACATGTGCCCCACTGTCCTCGCGTCCTTGGCACGCTTCTCAATCTACCTTAAAGTTCACCGCGTGCAAAAGAAACCAGTACTAAAATCGAGCACCAGCCCAACTTGTACAGCAAAATCGACGCCCAACATCACCTCTGCTGGCAGGTCGCGCACTACTTGGAAAGCCGTCTCTACCAGTCTATCACCGATCTTCACCCTCGCGTGTAGTCCACCTTCAGATCGGAGCTCGGTGCCGTCCACCATCCTCAGCATCCGGTTGCCATCTAGTTCCGCAGGAACAACCGACAGTTTCCTACAGAAATCTGCTGTCACAAGGGACACGCTAGCCCCAGTGTCCACCAGAGCTTGGACAACTTCAACCTTCTGGTCTCCTTGAATAGCCACTTCAATTGTCGGCGTCCTCACCACCTGCGGTGCGACAAAGTAGGCCGCGTTCGGTGGTGCATGTAGCTCTAGCCCTGGGGGACGATTCGGATATTGGAAAGGGGGATTCGGGGGAGGATTTGAAGGGTAGGGCGGAGTAGGCGGCATCGGGCAATCGGCTACTCTGTGCCCCAACTGTCCGCACCGATAGCAGCTGGCGTTGAATGCCCGTCTTCCCCGAGGAGGGCTTCCAGGAGGAGTCTTCTTCTGCGACGCATGTCCTTCCCCACCCGAAGCTGACGCATTCGCCTTGCGGTGCAGGACCAACTCGTCTGCCAGACATGCAAGGTCAAGGAGGGTAGGTGATCTACTTTCCCGCAGTTTGAGGCGCAGGGCTTCATCTGAAATCGTACTCAGAAACTGGTCCATCATTACCAGATTGAAGCCTCGCTTCACATCTGGGATTTCCGCCGAACTCTCTGAGATCTCTACCCACCGCAAGAAGCTTTCCTGTAGGCGATGGCCATATTCTTCAAACGTCTCATCTGCATGTTTCGAGTCTGATCTGAATCTCTCTCGGTACGCATCAGGCGTGAGATTATAACGACGCCGGATAGCCCTCACTACTTCTTCGTAGTCTAACCGCTCTCTCGTGCTTAGAGCATGAAACGCCTGTTGCGCCTTTCCGGTCAGGTAGGGTTCGAGCAGAAGGGACCATTCCGATTTGCCTCTGCCTGCCGCGCTGGCAACCCTTTCGAAGGTGCTGAGATAGCAAGAAATATCATCGTCCGTACTTAGTTTATGTAGTCCATGCAATTCAGTAGGCCGATGCTCATGCTGCTCTTTTGTGGCGGTAGCTTTAATGAACGAACTGCAGATTTGTTCAGTCTCCTGTCTTCTTGACAGCTCCAACTGTTTCAGAACTTCAACGAGGTCCATTGCCGTCACCTGAGGCTGTTCAGGCACCCGCATCTCCTCTTCTACCAGTTGAGGTAAGTCAACCAAACACTCAATACGTTCCGCTTTCGTTCTCATCTCTTGAGTATCTATGTTATTCAATTCACATAACCGACTAATGTATTCTGCAGTGAATCTGCTTAGATACACAGAGCGGTGAGCCATGATTTATAGTATGATTGTATGACCAATGAACACCAATTTTAAAATTTACATACGTGTATAAATGGATTAATTTATACAGTTAAGGCTAAAACCAATGAGTGCAAGTGGATTAATTTAGTATGTATCTTGTACTTGTTCTCAATAATGTGTGCGTTTATGTCATTCCATCGACAGACCACAATTTCAAAATGGACTCAAACTGTTCCAATTGGCAACACCAAAATCTGCAATTAAAATTAAGTCTATCCTAAAACTGAACTTAATTATATGTATGGTTGGATTAATTTAAGTTACTTGTTCAGAATCAAATTGTATAAATATACAGGATTTTACATTCTTATGTGTACCAAGTTTCATCAAGCCTACAAAATATATATTATTAATTTATTTAATGTCTTTATACAAATTTAACTTTAATGAAACTGAAAGTATAATTAAACTTCCAAATCTACAAAAAACACATCGAATCTTCAAGAGAAAAGACCCAAAATATCAACAATATGTCACTCTTCTCACTCTCAGACACAACTCACTCTATAAACAAGAGTAATTATTCATATAATAAAACGGACAAGTAACATTCCTCAAAATACACCGATCACCCTTGGTTCCAGTGGCATGCTACAACTGTATAAGACCATAGTACGCCCAACACTGGAGTATTGCAATGCAGTCTGGAGACCAACTTATCTAAAGGATCAAGACTTACTGGAAAAGGTCCAACAACGAGCTACACGACTCATCCCAGATGTGAAACATCTAAGCTACGAGGACAGACTCAAGTCACTCAAACTACCATCACTAGAATACCGTAGACAGAGGGCTGATCTTCTTCAAATATACAAAATCATGCATGGATTTGAGTCTGTAGAGAAGAATGACATGTTTGAAATCATCAAAGAATCCAGAACAAGAGGACACAGGCTCAAAATTAGGAAACCTCACTGTAAATCAAGGATGAGGCAGATGTCATTTTCAGTGCGGAGCATAAATAATTGGAATAATCTCCCTACAACTGCCATTAATGCCTCATCTATTAATAAGTTCAAATCAGAACTTGAAAATCATTGGAAGCACCACCCGCAGAAATACTGCCCATACCAACGCGAATCCAATGCAGTAAAGAGGGGCACATAAGCTGAAGCTTCAAGCCTCAACACCAAAGTAAACCAAAGTAAGTAATCACAACAATCAACGTCTGTTCGCCTGTGACTGTGCAGCGCGAACTTGAACGACGTCGGCTTCCATAGGCTTCAATACATCGGGCATAAAAACTCCGTCCACAGTGTAATGACACTGGACCAACAAAAATATTCAGAGAGCTGAATTTCCGATCAAAATACACAAAAACGTCATCGACATCCTTAGCGAAAATAACCCTGCTCGCAGCGCCAATGTAAGGGTCGGAGATCCACAAACAGGAATAATGACGGTGACAAAGAATTCCGGATTAAAAAGAAACTTTATTTCGCCGACTTGGCAGAACATGTGCAAACAAACAACCCGGAACTCAGAGTCCCGATCCACCACTAATCCGATCACGATACCGATCGCGATCAATCCCCTACAATCTAGCTGTGTTGAAAATACCGGCAAAGGAAAAATAAACGAAAAGAAACTATTCCGGTGTAAGAAAAATTAAAATGAATTTGATGCCGCCTATTGGTCGAGAGGTGCTGCTCATTGGTGGAGAAAAGTGCATCTAAAAATCGTCCGAGCGCGCACACGCAGTACGAATCGCCAAACAAAACCGTTTATAAATGCGTGGCAATTGTTTCAGATATCTTCTTCTTCGGGTTAATCTGCCTCCTTCAATCCTGAAGATTCTTACAGATCATACAAACTAATTTAACTATACCATTTAATTTTATTATTGAAAAGGACATTCCGATTTACATTTCATTTTATGCAAAATGGTGCTGTGTAATGGTTGAGACACGCGCCGTGCGCTGTGGCCAAGTTCACCTGCACCGCAAAATATTGAACCTTCGACGTACATAAAATCGCGCCGTGCCGAAACCCGCTTTGACGTGCGATAATTTTTGCGAAGGCAACGCGACATTGCAGTCCGATTGGTGTAAGTTTTTATCGAAATAAACTACAGAGCGTTGTAGATCTACAAAAGCAAGATCAGATTCAAGGTCCTAAAAATTGAAATCTCTAATAAATCGTGAAAAAAATAGAAAATAAACAATTTCAGATCGTAAAGGCTGACTTTCAAGTGGATTTCTGGAACTAGGAGGAATACAGAACAGCAAGAAGTATTCAGGAGTGATTGCTTTGAAAAGAAGAGTAAAAAAAGAAGAGTTGCCTGAATCCATACCCTAGTTAAAGGGGTAGTTTAGTTTTGGTACAGAGGGCGCTGCACATCACAATTTTTTTGTGAGATTATGAAAAACTGAGTGTCGAATTTTTGAGAACATGCAATTTTAATGGCAGAATAAACTTTATTTGGTCAAAATCGACCCAGAAATGGCTGAAATATCAATAAATATATCTGATCTTATAATTATTTGGGGCCCAAATAATTAGATGATTTTTTCAAAAAATTAAAAAAATGCTTGCACTTTTTCAAAAATTTTCAAAAGCGTTTTTTAAATAGTTGTTGATGATCTCTCTATTTAATCATTATTTCAATAAAACATCACATACATAATTGTGTATGAAAAATTGTTGAAACCAATGCTTTTTAAGAAAGCGCCCTCTTGTGTTTTAATGGCTCTTTTTGAATGATAACGGGCTTTTTACTTAGTCGTTTGTAATTGTTTATATATTTCGAGCATGGTGGAGTTATAACCATTAGTTTATAATGTTACTGTCCAGGTTTGGTTACTAAAGTTCAGCCTTACCAAAACTATACTACCCCTTTAATAGTATGACCATAATGATGCCTGAATCGGGCATACAAAATCTCACAATAATCAAGTCTCAACATTAACTCTCTTTTTCTTCTTGATAAATAATTAATTTTCAAATTATACTTTCCCGAACAGCGACACAAAAAATGTACTTGCCCATAACAAAATGTGAAATAGATAATGAATTGTCATTGGTAGCTCGCCCTGCTTGACAATTGCTCTCATGTTTGTAGACCTTGTGATTTACATACATGTAAGGAATTACATTTTTCTCTTTTAGTTAACAGAAACGGTAGTTGCTTGATCAATCAGGCAACCAAACTCGACCATTTATGACATATGTCTTGTCCTGGGCAACAGGGCAAGTACAAGTGTCTAGCCCTGCATTACTTAAAGGGTACCACCACCCAAAAATAATATTCTTATTATAGAAAGGTACCATCTTTAGTATTCCATTCCTTCAACAAGTTCACAAAAATATGTTTTCAGAAAATAATATAATTGGAAAACGCATCACCATTCTCAACCATGCGTTCATGCGGTCTGAATTGCGTAGACTATACGTGCAGAGCCAGAGCGCACTGTGCAGAGCGAATGAATCATCCGGGAATCTATTGACGTACGCGTGAAAGCATTGCCGCACTCGCAAATGCTTGGCCCGTATGGAACCAGGAAATAGCAGTGGTTCCGTAAGTGGTGGAAATTAATTGCTTTGTTTATGAATTACACAACCCTTTGCAAAATGTTGGGTATCTATTTGATATCACAAAACGGTACCAAAACATATAATAATGTGTTGTCCTTTGCCTGGTGGTCCCCTTTAAAGTGAATAGAGACTGTGTTGTAGTATTGTGACTATGGTCAAGTGACATTATCTTTTGGCCCAAATAATGAAGACATTTGTGACTAAAATCAACTGCCATGGCAGGGTGACCAGGGTAGGAAATACACGGGGCTAAGGGTGACTTTGCCCCCTAATTTTCAAAATAGCCCCCTGAAATCAGTAGGTAGCCCCTAAAATTACTATGGGAAATATTTTGTGATATCCATCAGATTGAAAAAGTAGCCCCCTAAAATTAAAAATTAAAAATTAATTCTTTCCTTTAGGGTGACCTTAATTTATTATCAACGGCTAAAGCTCTCTGAGCTAAACATGAAAAAGAGCACTTTCAGATACTGTACTAGCTACATGTAGCTAAAATTTGAAAAGTGAAAGCTGATTTTGTTTTACTTTTGCCAAATTTGTTATCATTTTATGTTATGAGTTTAAATGAAAAATGGAGCTGTAGATAATTTTAAAAGCAAACAAACATAACACAAAAAGTGAGTCCCCCCTTAACAACTCTTCATAATTTCTTAACCAATCATTTTTTACCATTTTTTTTTTTTTTTTAGATTAAAAGACCAAATGAACCAATTTAATAAGTCACAAGAACTTGCATGTGCATGTGCATTGTTGTGAAACAGCACTTTTGTTTGATAATTGATTATGGTTTGTGCAAAAATGCTGTTTGAAATTCAAGCCATTTAGATTTTTCTAAAGCCCATTGTGGTTTTAAATGCATTTATTGTGATAGTAAAACAGTGCTGTACTTGAAGTTTCTCTAAATTCTCAGTAAACTACATAGTAAAGATATTACTTTTGAAAATGTTAAAATATGGTAATTTGTTCTTTAATTTGTACTCAGTCAACTGTGAAGTGATGGGTGTCTGATTTTCACACAAAATGTTCATAATAACTGTATAAATATTTTGTGAAGATAACATCTTGAAACAATCTTGGTTATGAAATTATGAGGAGTTGTTTAGGGGGGACTTAATTTTATAATATTTCACTGCACTGATTGTTTTTGTTTTCAATTTATGTTATGAGTTCAGAGTTTACGTAAAAAAGGAACACTTAACGTTCCCAACACACCCTTTCGGCAAAACCGGGGGGGCTTTGGAGTTTGGACGAATGGTCGCGTTCCATTCAACGCGACGCGACGCGACGCTACCCATCCTTTCGGCATAAGCCGGTAAAAACTATTTTACACAGCCGATTTTTATTTTTGTGATTTCAATTTGTGTTCCTCAGCTGTCCAGCTTGTAGTTGTACGAGGTCAAACCGCCCATCTCCAGGGCTAAGATGACCTAGGTAACCAGGGTGGATACCAAAGCAATTTAAAGCTATGCAGGGTGGCCCAAAAAAAATGGAACGGGGCACTTCCCAAAATATAGTAAGAAATGTATTATGTCCATCGGTTAGCATGACTTTTCAAATGAACAGGATACCAAGAACAGTCAATTTGGTCGTGTAGTTTTTGTTTTAGGGCGCTGTGATTGACACCATGTCAGGTTCTCTTTTTTGTCAATTTTTACCGAGCCAGTGCTTGATGAATCGCTCGTACCGCCTTTCATAACGTTGAGCAGCGCGCGCTATTGTTAGTGTGCACTCGGCCGTATGCCGAGAGAACAGCAAAAAAATACACGGGGCCGAAAAAAAAAGTAGCCCCCGAAAATTTATATATATTTTTATTTATTTTTTTATTTTTTCTGTTTGAATCGTGATCAAATGCTTATCAGATGATCACTTACAGCATTAGAGCTTAATAGTAGCCCCTGAAATTCGAAAAAGAGCCCGGAAATTTGTAGCCCCCGAGATGATAAAAGTAGCCCCCGAAATAAAAATATAAATTTTTTCGCTGCGAGAGAATGGGCATGGATGTTCAATGGTATTAGGGGCAGGAAGTGTGATATAACTGCCACTGACTCGGTAAAAAAATACAAAAATGGACACCTGACATGGTGTCACTCACAGCGCCCTAACAAAAAAAACTACAAGACCAAAATTACTGTTCTTGGTATCGTTGTTCCTTTGAAAAGACACACTATTCGATGGACATAATCATTTTGGTACTTTATTTTGGGAAGTGCCCCGTTCCGTTTTGTTTGGGCCACCCTGTATAAACAATTTACAACTTCAACTAACCTTAAATTATTGACCGACGAGCTTTCGTCCCCTACTGGAGACTTTCTCAAGCCAAGTGACTTGGGTTCATCACATCTTGGTTTTGTTGCACTGTGATTACTGGGGTGAATATTGGAGAAAGGGAGTAGCCACTGTGTCTCTATTCAAAAGAGGATTAACCCTCAAACCGCCCGTACCCGCCTTTCAGCTTACTCCTCGGACCGCCCGTACCCGCCCGTCCGTTTTTCCCGCGCTCTTGTATCCCTTATATGCATATTACGGGGCCGCAATTGTGCGTGTGGTATCAATGGGTTTCTACACTAAACATTTGTAATATAAAGTGTATGCCTCTCGTGAACCATCTTCATGCAAATTCCATTCAAACACAGCGATGCATAGCAGCGGGCGAACACAGATGCGCTAGTTGATCTTGCCTGTAGACAAGACATTGACAAGATGAAGATGCGAAACGCAGACATTCTCTGCGGAAAAGGGCTCGATAATTATTGTTTGACGATGATTTTCACCAAACCCTGGGCATCTAACAGAGTGATATCAATGCCGATTCCGATTATTCGGATATAAGTATCTGTTTTAGCTATTTTGTATGAGTTTTATCGTCAAATTTATCATAGCTTTCCATTACTTACGCGAAAAAGGCTATGTGGGACTGGGACAGTGATTACACTCTTCTAAATCCGAGTGAGTATTTGGCTTTAGCAGCTGACTAGCTGGCTTGTGTATATTTTCAACAATTGATTTTGATATATGTTATGCGCCATCTTATAATCTCCAAAATATTTATAACTTGTAATTGACAAAACTCAACTTGTAAAGAGTTATTTCATTTTGTTTGGATCAATGTCAAAAATACATCATTTTGTCACGGAGATCTGAGGAGTAAGCTGGCATGTTTCACACGGCCTCTGAGTGCTAAAGGGTTAAGTCTCTTTATCCAGATCGCTTCCTTCACTTTCCTTGGCCAAAAGTTTGATTCAAAGTCAATTTAAAGCTCTACATGTACATTGTACATGTACATGGGCAAAAAAAAAACACTTTCTGATAGCCAGCTATCATTCAGAAAATAAAACAAATCTGTTTCATTGTTGTTTTATTTGTTTTCATTATGTTGCTAAAGCTATATTAACAATGTTTTATTTTGTGTGTTTGTTTCTCAGCTGTCCAGCTTGTACGAGGTCAAACCGCCCATCTCCAGGGCTAAGATGACCTCGGTGACCAAGTCGGCCATCAAAGCAATCAAGTTCTACAAGCATGTGGTCCAGAGTGTGGAGAAGTTCATTCAAAAGGTATGTAGAATAATTAGTAATCACCAATATTTCCCTACAAATTCTTAGACACAGGCTTTTTAAAATATTGTATGCTATGCAGGTAAATAAATCAATCAAGTATTTTCAGATATTTGTTTGCATAACACATGGAAAAAAGTGGTTATGAGTCAAGTTTTAACTTTTCAACTTGTCCTGTTAACTGTTCATTGTACACATAATAACGAATGTAAGTTAATCTTGAAGCATTCCAGTTTGTTGTACCTAAAATGTGATTGTGATCCTCCTTCATGGACATAATCTATATGTTTTTGTGGTTTATTTGTATGTTCCTAATTCTTTATGAAGGAAATTATTCAATTCCATTTGTAACCCTTTTCATGTTCTCTTGCAGTGCAAACCAGAATACAAAGTACCAGGTCTCTATGTCATAGACTCCATTGTCAGACAGTCTAGGCACCAGGTAAGAAAATTATCTATACTTAACCAATTTGAAAGAAAAATAAATCATCATTGTTTGTTTTAAGTGAAGCATCAGATCTTAATTGCAAAGAGAATACAACATTGTAATTTATTATAGTGACACAAATTGTTTTAAAGATTGTCATGAATGGGGATGTAGAGGGCAATGTTTGAAGTGCTACATCGTGCAGTTCGCCATCTGTAACTAGGCTAGTTTGTGCACACAACGTTTTACTAAGCCTATGTGTATTTTGAAATGTGTGCAAGGCGTTCTCAAGATAGCATTGCCCATCAGATTTACGAATCTGAACTACCTTTAACAGAACTTCTTTAATTCTGTATAAATTCATACAAAATACTTTTGAGCTCATGTAGGCCCACTGAACTTTATTTCAAAATGTTAATTAAAACATCTCATTCAATGCATGTTTGAGTGTGAATTAAATTTGTTAAAGAGGAAAACAATCCTTTTCTTAAAGAGCACTGATCGCATGAATCATCATTCAGATCAAATGCATGGTAAATTTGTGCAGTTTCTAAAATTATATATCAACTTTTATATCTCTTTCCTTTACATCTCTTGTTTCCCCCTCAACTATTTGTTTGTTGATATTACATTTTACTTACAACTATTGATATTTGGTTTACTTCCTGCATGTAGTTTGGGCAGGAGAAGGACGTGTTTGCCCCGCGTTTCCTGAAAAACATCAACCTGACGTTCCAGCACCTGTTCAGATGTCCCCATGACGACAAAGCCAAGATTGTCCGAGTGCTCAACCTTTGGCAGAAGAATGTTGTATTCGGTATCGACGTCATTCAGCCATTGCTGGATATGGCAAATCCAGGTATGAATTTTAAAGCCAAATGACAGTACTGGGAAATGCGAAGTGTAAAGATTTTCTGCACAAACTGCGTTGAAATTGAATATTTGAGCAATAAATGTTCAAAATTAAAACTGTCAGCGGCTGACACAATTAAACCGCATGTTCGTGGCTGCGTGCAATGCCTAAGATGGTAAATGCTGCACCACATGTGCTCTGGACGCAAACGAGCGTATAGCTACGCCGGCATAACGGGCCGAACTGGTGGTGAATTTAGGCCTAATGTCAGCGGCATGAATAAACATTTCAACTGATATTTCTAAATTTACCAATGGGCAATTCCAAGGTAACAGCGTGACGGTAGGAGGGTGTTTCTCACGATGAAAGTCTAAATAACTCACAAAATAAAAATGTCCAGAACCAAATTTTGATATGCATCTGTTACCACTATCCTACTAATTATTTACAATAGGAAAGAAAATCAAAATTCCCACTAAATTATGAATTATGAATATCAATATCTGCGGTAACAGCGTGACGGCAAAAAGACATGGGTTTCTTACATGGTAAGAAACTAAGCAAACTCTGTGAACTACAGGAACATTTTGCAATTTTGTCACATTGATTCTTTGTACTAGACATCAAGCTAGAACATCCAAATAAAAATGTAGAAAAAATCCAATGTTCATAGTGTAACCCAGTAGTATACTGCCTTGAACACCTGGAGAGAGCAGACACAGAGAGATACAGGGCTTAGAGCTTGCAATCACAAAAGTCTTTATTAACAACTCAAGATCAATCAAACATGTCATATGATCACATGATTACTACAAGTGCATTATATTCAGAATACAAGAATATACCCAAACTTGTGCGTAACAACTATACATGTGATATATACATGGCTGTAGGTTATTTGCAAAAAGTGTTTCCTAAAATGAAACTACTTCCTTTACCAAATAATCACATAATGCAAATACTATAATTTGTTGTGTCCCTCTCGTATTAATATCAAACAAGAATACAAATTAAGCAGACCAATGTTAACACATATGATTACTTTAACTTTCTATAATCATTATTCGTTTATATAATCGTTACCGTTATATTTACTATCAGTATTATTATTATAAAGCAAACCATGTTCCTTTAATGTATCATACGTATAAGGCAATTAAGATCATTATTAATTAAGTACTAACTCAACTAGTCAAAACATAATCTAATACTATGCAAGATTAAATGATATCACGCATTATGTCCTATAAATCATGTTGTTCGTTCAAACCTTGCATACTTACAGTAATGCATTACTAACAAAATGAGTGGCCTACATAATGACTATGAATCAACTTTTGTCGATCTATTCATATCCTATATCAAAGCATAACAAAGTATTAAATGGAACATGCTAAAGTAATCTAACGGCATCACTTTATGCTACATTAATATAAACGTTTACACTTCATTAAGTATCACGGCTCTTATACAACAGTTCAAGCATAATCACAACACAGCTAACTGCCTTATATTACAGCGAATATTATATCTAATCCAATAAAGAAAGAAATAGAAAACTAATGGAAGACAGAAGTAAAAGCAAATAAGAGAGAAAAGAAGAAGTAGAAGAAGAAGAAGAAGTAATAATACAAGAAATTATACTACAAGTAAGATGAAGTGAACAAGTAATATAACTTTACAACTTCAATCTACCCGACTTGTACTCCACGCAACATACACATCACATGCAAAGGCTATACCAAGAACTTATTCCTAAATCTAAACTTATGTACAAAACAAATGGGAGTTTTCTTACCTGGAGAGAGCAGACACAGAGAGATACAGGGCTTAGAGCTTGCAATCACAAAAGTGAGGATGCAAACCCCTTGCACTGTTCATCTCTGTGCTGGAGGGATATAGAGCCCCCTAATCCCCTCCATCTCTGCTCCCATACAAACAGTTTCATTGTATTCTCTGACTCTTGTGGTTGTTACTGGTAGTTTGATGTGTGTGCACCTTTATCTCTATATGGGCTATAATCCATAATCTGGACCTCCAATATCAAAACATCAATGCCCTAAAAGCTAAAGTCGAACAAGTTTAACACAACATATACTAAGCCTACAAGTACAGTGTACAATATTATATACTTGTAAATTACAACATACACTTTAAGTGAAGTATAACATTAATATACTGTGAGTGTACTAAACACTCACTGTAACCCTTGTTACATCCTCCCCCGCAAAGAAAAGAAAAATGACATCACCGTCATTAAAACTTGAAAAATGAAGAAAAAAAAAGTAACACTTAATGTCAAAATTTCAGTGCTCCCTCCCCCTGCAAAAAAAAAAATCATGAATGAGGGAAAAATAAAAACACGTTTGTCTCCTGTATTATGCGATCATCCCCATAGGATATCAATACTATAGTCCATATTATGGATGGGTCCATAAGTTGTATAGGCTTCTCGCTACCACTAAGACATCCTGCAACACGCTTTGCTGGTTAATGTGACCTAGCCTCGAATACTGTAGCCTATCGACGGGACGTCTAGTGCGCGGGCCTAGTGGTGGAGCTGCAACGTCCTGGTCAGGTATGTCAGGGGTGCTGTCTTCAGCTACGGCTTGGGCATCGTCACGCAGAGTCTCGGGTTCACCAGTCGCGTGGTCGGTCTCGTGCGAGGGTGGTTCTACTCCGACGTTCTCCTGATCGCTATTGCTATCTGAGATATTGTCCACAACGACATCTGAGGAGGCTACATCAGCCCCTCTTGAGTCGTCACTATGTCGGTCGATGGCTTGCTCGTCTGCCGCTGAGCTATGCGCTTCCTCATCCACATTGCTAGCCAGGCTGCTTACGCTGTCAGAGTCACCATCAGTAGCCTCTATCTCGGGAGGATTATCTGTGACACTGAGTTCAGGGTCTGCGGGAGGTTCTGACTGCTCCTCCGGCAGGGTGGATGACGCATGTGCATCCATGCTTCCCTTGGCAGTGCATGGGTGTGCCAGGTCCGCCCCAGAAGTAAGTGCACTGGTTCCGTCCGTCACACCTGAGTCACGGTCGGGGTTAGCAGAGTCTTGGTCAATGACACTTTCTTCTGGAGCCAACACGGGTGGTGGGGCGGCAACATCTTGAACAGTCACGTCAACTTCTGGAACAGGCACGGGAGCTGGGACATCCGGGTCAGCGATCACACCACAGTCGCTGGCTGGGTTCGATGGAAAATGGTTGTCGACGTCAGGGATGGGAAAGTTGTCATTTTCGTCTGGGATATCAGCTGCCTGGTTCTCGTCAACTTCCGCCTCATCCGCAGCATCTAGATGGATAGGTTGTGGGGCCAGCTCGTGGGGACGGGGAGCAATTGTATCTCCAGGGTTGGCAAACTGGACAACCTGTTCTCTCACCGCAGACGAGGCAGCATCATTACCGTCGTCGTCCGGAAGAGGGTCGGTGTGGAGGCCGGGCAACGGGACGTCGTCACCCCTTTCAGCGTTGGCCGGGGCTGCATGACAATCTGTCGGGAGGAACATGCAAGCCGTAATGTTATTACGATGAAGAGTCCGCTCCACACCCGTTGACTCGCATCTGATGGCATACACGCAGTCGTTAACTCGGCGAAGGACGATGTACGGATTCTCCTCCCATCTGTCTGCCAGTTTCTGTCTGCCCTGGATTGCCAACTTCCTCACTAGCACTCTGTCACCTGGGTGTAGTGGCTCATCTCTGCTCTTCCGGTCGTACGCGGCTTTCTGGCGGGCTCGAGCCTTGTCAGCGTTTGCACTTGCTTGGTGGTAGGCCCCAGAAAGTTTCTCGCGGAGCTTGCTGACGAATCCTTCATGGTCTTGCTCAGCATCAACCGTCAGCTTGCCTAAGAGAATGTCGATGGGGAGTCTCGGATGTCGTCCAAACATAAGGAAGAATGGAGAGTGACCAGTTGACTCATGTCGAGTGCAATTGTAGGCGTGCGTCATGACTTCGATGTGGCTCTTCCAGTCGGCTTTAAGCTCTGGGTCAAGTGAACCCAGAAGGTTGATGAGCGTCCTGTTGAAGCGTTCTGTCATACCATTTCCTTGTGGATGGTATGGGGTGGTGTGGCTACGAACAATACCCGCCAGCTTGCACAATTCCCTGACGAGGCCACTCTCAAAATTCCTACCCTGGTCGGAATGGAGGCGTTCGGGGAATCCAAAATTGCAAATGAATTTCGACCATAGCACCTTTGCTACAGTGATCGCCTTCTGGTCTTTCGTTGGGTACGCCTGCGCAAACCGGGTGAAGTGGTCGGTCAAGACGAGTACGTGCTCGAACCCTCCTTTAGACTTCTCCAGCGACAAGAAATCAATGGACACGAGTTCCAATGGCCTGCTCGTCTTGATGCTGGTCAGTGGTGCTCTCTTGGAGGGTCCTATTTGTTGGCGAAGACAGCACCTTTTACAAGTACTGCACCACTGACGCACTGACTCTTCCATTTTATTGAAAAAGTATCTCTGCCGCAGAAGGTCAAGTGTCCGTTCAATGCCGAGATGCCCCATCTTATCATGCAACTCCCGCAGAGCCAAGGACTTCAGGGAGGATGGGAGAATTAGTTGATTCAGGAATTTAGAATCTTTCCTCACTGACCTGATGAGGAGCCCATCCTTCATTGAGAGTGACTCCCACTGATGCAGCAGGAGCCTACTATCCAATGACAACGACGAGCGCTGACGTCGAGTCGGCTTTGCACCTCGTCTCACCAGTCCTGCTACCTCCCGGATGTCGTTGTCTCCTTCCTGGGCCCTTCGGACATCGTCCAGCGATAGCGATGGGAGTGTTGTAATACCTGTGGATTGACCGTCCCTGACGACTTCTTCTCGGTCAACGGTCTGGGTCGAGACCTGTGCTCCGTCTGTAGGCCCATCCTGGTGCTCTGAGTGTTGTCGGGATAGCGCATCTGCATTGGCATTGGCTTTGCCAGATCTGTACTCTACGTCGAAATCGTAGTCGGCTAGCTGGGCTGCCCATCGCTGGCCGGTGGCGTCCAGTTTGGCGGATGTGGTGACGTATTTAAGTGGGTTGTTGTCGGAAAAGACGAGGAATCGATTTCCGTACAAAAAGTCCTTAAATTTGTCTGTTACCGCCCACTTGAGGGCCAAGTACTCCAACTTGTGTGCAGGATATCTTGTCTCTGCAGGGGCAAGACCGCGGCTGCCATACGCTATCACCTTTTGCACACCATCCTGCTTCTGCGAAAGCACAGCGCCCAATCCCACACCAGAGGCATCAGTCTCCAGTACGAAGGGCTGGGAGTAGTCTGCATAGCCAAGAATAGGGGCAGTTGTCAGCTTTACCTTCAATTCCTGGAATGCCTCTTCGCATTCTGGTGTCCAGTTGTAAGGCCCTGACGTCTTGGCTTGCTGTTGGCGACCCTTCTTCTTGCTGCGAGGATCTCCACTGGTTAGCCTGTACAGGGGTGCTGCAATGTTGGAGTATCCTTTCACGTACCGCCGGTAATACCCACAGAAGCCTAAGAACCTCTGAAGTTCCTTTTTGTTTGTTGGCCGCTCCCAGTCCCGAACCTTCTGGATCTTCTCCGGGTCTGTGGAGATGCCTTCTGCCGATACGATGTGTCCCAGGTAAGTGACTTTGTCCTTCAGGAGGCAGCACTTTGATGGCTTGAGCTTTAAGCCGTGTCGTTTTAGGCGCTCAAAGACAACTCCCAGGTGCTTCAGGTGCTCGTCGAACGTGTTCGAGAAAACGATGACGTCATCCAGATAGATGAGCACGAAGTCCATGTTGAGGTCCCCTAGACACGCCATCATCAACCTCTGAAATGTCGCCGGGGCGTTCTGGAGGCCGAAGGGCATTCTGTTGCACTCAAATAGCCCCATGGGCGTTGTAAATGCCGTCTTGGCCTTATCCCTCTCCTCGACCTCCACCTGCCAGTACCCAGAAGTCAGGTCCAACGTGCTAAAGAACTTGGACTTCCCTAAGCTGTCCAAAGCCTCTTCGATTCTGGGCAAAGGATAGGCATCCCTCACTGTCTTCGTATTCAGCTTTCTGAAGTCGACGCACAGTCGGAGCGAGCCATCCTTCTTTTTTGCTACGACTATCGGAGAAGCATAGGGACTGCTGCTGGGCCGAATCACTCCCGCTGCCTCCATCTCCTTCAGCATTCCCTGGACTTCCTGATACATGGCAGGCGGAATTCTGCGATAGGGCAGCCTGAATGGAACTGAATCGACCAGCGGTATTTCATGGACAATGGTAGTTGTGTGGCCATAATCCGTCTTCTCTCTGGAAAAGGCATCAGCATGTCTTTGCAGGAGATCATGGAGTCGGCTCGCTTGAAGGCTATCTTCTTGAAGGTGGGACAAGTCCACTGCTGGAAGGGTCCGAGTTGGAGCAGAGTCCTGCTGCTGGCAATTTACTGTAGCAGTTCGGTTCTCAGGAGGCCTCTGACTACCGCGAAGAACTTCTTTCACTGCCTTCAATACTGCTACCGTTGTATAAGGTGTTAATACAACTGGGACAGGCTGGTCGTTCCTCACGCTGACAATAGTGGTGCGGTCCTTAACCATGGATAAGGAGGTCAGGCAGCTAACGCGGGAGTTTGGGCATGGCTCCACTACTGCTATGCACTCAGGAATCTGGTTCTTACCGGTGATGCGTCCCTCCAGGAGCATTTCTTCGCCCGGCATCAGTTTCACCCCTCTTCCAGATACTTGAACTCTCCCTAGGATACCAGTCCTTCCACCATAGTCACTACACTCCAGATGGTGGAATGCAGCGTACCAGGCAGGGTACTGGGCCTTGGAAATCTTTCCTGCACTCTCCTCTTCTACCGCCCTTATGATGTTGGTGCCAACAAGTACCGGAACCCGCTTCCTGTATTCAGTCGTTGAAGTTACCAGGGCTGGCACGTCTTCATAAGTCTGGCCAAGTATTTGCACATCAATGCTGACGACCCCAAGGACAGGAACATCGTTGCCATCGGCACCCTTGATCTGGATATCCACCTCCTTCAGCTCCTGGCATTGTAGAGCAGGATGCTGACGCCATAGGTTCTCTGTAATGGTCGTGACCTGCGAGCCGGAATCAATCAGAGCACGCACTGATTGACCGTTAACTCCTACAGAACACTCATTAGGGGGGCCAACCAGGGTGTCCTGTTGTTTGGTAGATGTATCCCTCCTTCCGCTCCGGTTGCCCGCGACATCTTGTCTTGCCGCGGGCCTTAGTAGTTTAAAGCCTGATGTGATGGGAAAGGGCAGTTCTTCGCCATGTGGCCTGCAGTGTTACAGTTCCAACAAGTGAGTGTAGATGGACCTTGGTGTTGCAGTCTGCCATCACGCCTTCCTCTCCTGTGGTTTGGAGGTGGAGGTGCTGGCGCTGCTTCCAGGGCTTCCATTCTCCTTTCTAGTTCTGTCATCTGCCCAAGATGCGTCTTCTGCTCCCCTCGGATGTCATGCAGCAGTGTAAGTACCTGATTCATGCCGGGATCTACTGTCGAGGTGGGCTCTGCCGCAGAACCTGTCGCTTGATGAGCCTGCATCTGCGGTGGCCTTCGTCCTCCTGGTCGTTTTGATGTACGCTCCCGGGAAATTTGCCTCAGCTCGTCTTTCAACTCGTTGAAAGTCATCTCCCTGGGTTTCATTGGAGCCAACCTTGACCTTACTTCCTCATCTCGTAGCCCTCGCATAAACTGATGAGTAAGTTTGGCATTTCTGTCGGCTACCGGAATGCCTCCGTACACTCTCTCCTCGATACTGCAGAGGAGCCCTTCAAGAGCAATGGCATATGAACCGATCAGTTCGTGCTGCCTCTGCTCGCGTTCGTAAAAATCCGCCATTGGGTCCCCTGAGTACGCTAAGTCGGAGTACTCAGCCCTCAGCTCCTCAAAAGCCTCCTCGGGGGTCTGGTTATACGGAGGGATGTTTAGAACTAGTCTCCTGGCTTCCCCCGACAAGTTTCTCACGATGGTGGAGAACTGGAGAGCGACTGGACGTGGAGCTGCGTCGAGCATATACTGGACATCTCGTATCCAGTCCTCCACGTTTACTTTACAGTCCCGCCCGCTAAAGACTGATACATTTCGAATCTGCTGGGCAGCCATGAAGCTTGAGGCGGTGACCGGGGTGACTGATGGATGCGAACTAGCTGCCTCTGTTCCGAACGTCTCGTCCCTCAAATCGATCAGGTTGGTTGTGGGGCACCTCTTCATCTCGTATACTGCCGCTGGTTACTGATCAAAAAAGAAATCCTGCCGACTACGCCAATTTGTAACCCAGTAGTATACTGTCTTGAACACCTGGAGAGAGCAGACACAGAGAGATACAGGGCTTAGAGCTTGCAATCACAAAAGTCTTTATTAACAACTCAAGATCAATCAAACATGTCATATGATCACATGATTACTACAAGTGCATTATATTCAGAATACAAGAATATACCCAAACTTGTGCGTAACAACTATACATGTGATATATACATGGCTGTAGGTTATTTGCAAAAAGTGTTTCCTAAAATGAAACTACTTCCTTTACCAAATAATCACATAATGCAAATACTATAATTTGTTGTGTCCCTCTCGTATTAATATCAAACAAGAATACAAATTAAGCAGACCAATGTTAACACATATGATTACTTTAACTTTCTATAATCATTATTCGTTTATATAATCGTTACCGTTATATTTACTATCAGTATTATTATTATAAAGCAAACCATGTTCCTTTAATGTATCATACGTATAAGGCAATTAAGATCATTATTAATTAAGTACTAACTCAACTAGTCAAAACATAATCTAATACTATGCAAGATTAAATGATATCACACATTATGTCCTATAAATCATGTTGTTCGTTCAAACCTTGCATACTTACAGTAATGCATTACTAACAAAATGAGTGGCCTACATAATGACTATGAATCAACTTTTGTCGATCTATTCATATCCTATATCAAAGCATAACAAAGTATTAAATGGAACATGCTAAAGTAATCTAACGGCATCACTTTATGCTACATTAATATAAACGTTTACACTTCATTAAGTATCACGGCTCTTATACAACAGTTCAAGCATAATCACAACACAGCTAACTGCCTTATATTACAGCGAATATTATATCTAATCCAATAAAGAAAGAAATAGAAAACTAATGGAAGACAGAAGTAAAAGCAAATAAGAGAGAAAAGAAGAAGTAGAAGAAGAAGAAGAAGTAATAATACAAGAAATTATACTACAAGTAAGATGAAGTGAACAAGTAATATAACTTTACAACTTCAATCTACCCGACTTGTACTCCACGCAACATACACATCACATGCAAAGGCTATACCAAGAACTTATTCCTAAATCTAAACTTATGTACAAAACAAATGGGAGTTTTCTTACCTGGAGAGAGCAGACACAGAGAGATACAGGGCTTAGAGCTTGCAATCACAAAAGTGAGGATGCAAACCCCTTGCACTGTTCATCTCTGTGCTGGAGGGATATAGAGCCCCCTAATCCCCTCCATCTCTGCTCCCATACAAACAGTTTCATTGTATTCTCTGACTCTTGTGGTTGTTACTGGTAGTTTGATGTGTGTGCACCTTTATCTCTATATGGGCTATAATCCATAATCTGGACCTCCAATATCAAAACATCAATGCCCTAAAAGCTAAAGTCGAACAAGTTTAACACAACATATACTAAGCCTACAAGTACAGTGTACAATATTATATACTTGTAAATTACAACATACACTTTAAGTGAAGTATAACATTAATATACTGTGAGTGTACTAAACACTCACTGTAACCCTTGTTACAATAGTAAATATGATATCATAAATGTATCTGTGCACGGAAACAGCGTGACGGTAACAGCGTGACCTCTGAATTGTACATGTTATATATATGGGAGATATTGATGAGATGAATAAGATTATATAATTTTGATGTAGTCATCCAGAATCTATACAGAACTAGATGAATGGGTAATATAACCCAGATGCTCTGAAATGATGGTTCGCATGACACAAATTTGCAGCCTAGCGCCCTCTATTGATCAAAAATGTTTTTGGACAAAACTGAAATTCTTATCTTTTTCAGAATTTAGTTTGAGGAACCATCAAATATCAAACCCAAAATACAAACTTAATTGCAACAATGAAATATTAGACCTTTGACATCTGACCTTTGACCTTATTTCTCAAATTAGCATACAAATGTTTAATTTTATGTGGCACAGTGCATATCTACAAGTGATTTGTTTCATGTAACATGATTTCAATGTCAGTAAGTTTTTGTGTTTGAATGGGTAATTATCCGAGTGACCTTTGACCTGTGCTCCAAACATTTTCATAGAATTTTCTTTTATCTACAGTACTCTTTCTAACATTAATTCTGGCATTTTTTTTGTGAGATAAAAAATAAACTACAATAATTTGACCTGTTGACCTTTGACCCGATGACCAAATTCTATAATCAGGTCATCTACTTCACTGAACGCATACCAGTATTAATTATCATGTCATCATTCAAGGATTCTTGAAATATCTTGAGAATAATATATTTTTGCATATTAATTAGCTGTGACCTTTGACCTTTGACCTCATGGCCCCAAAATGTATCAGATAATCCATACCTCTGAATGTCTTGTACAAAGTTTGAACAGAATCCATCCAACGATTCTTGAGATATTGCAAAAAAAAAGTAGGTTGCGTCACGCTGTTACCCAAAAAGTAACAGCGTGACCAAATTGATATTGCTTAGATTAATTAGTGGTAAAAGATAATGCTGCTATTTAGCATCCATAATATAGCCCTATGGGTGAATGAAGAAGAAACAAAAAATAATTTCATTCCCATTCATATTTTTCCAGAAATATTAAAAATACCTGTTTTTAGGGTAACAGCGTGACATATAGATGACTATAAATGAAACAGTCACTGAAGCAGAACAAAGAGCGCAAATGCCGAAATAGATATTTATCTGATAAATTGAAGTAATGTTCTTACCAACACTGAAAGAAAATGTTATGAAAACCTATTTTTGCAGCTCTTTTAAGCTAAATATTTACAAGTATATTTTTGTGAAAATAATTGAAAATTAATTTATGCTAATTAATTTCTATGAAATAATAGTTTACGGCAAAATTTTTTTTGAACAAAATGCATTTCTGAATAGTTTAATCTTTAAGCTTTAATTTGATACCAAATATGTTATGATTCGACGAATTTGAAAAATGGGTGCTTATGTCAATGTTTGCTTGGAATTGCCCCAATGCTAAGGTTCAGATTTTTCCACACAAGCCCTTTGTTATACTATTTCAACCATTAGTTTGGCCAAAAAAGTTATTTTCGGTAATTTTCCCAAAACTGCATTTGCTTTAACCCTATCTTAACTGGGCTATTTGAGACCAGGTTTTTACTGGGGGGGGGGGTCAATTTGACCCCCCCCCCCCCCCCCCCCCCTAACATCTCGGAGACCGCTCGTCCGATTCACGCGAAATTTTGCATGGAGGTACATTGAAGTGTTAGCGACGCGTTCATGTTTTCGTTTAATCGATCCAATGTTAAATATGCAAATTATACGCATATTAATTAGCGAAAAATGCTAATTTTATGCAAAAATCCTCTTTTTGTCTGTAAATCACTAAATATTGCTCAGAATATGCTGATTTTGTACATGAATATTCTCTATGACTTAATTAACAGGTTTTCAAAAAAATTTTTTTTTTTTTTAATGTGTTTCTTTGTTTTTGGAATTTCTTATGTATTTCTTTGTTTTTTCAACTTATGTTTTTTATTGTTTTTTCCAATGGAAATAATTATTGACCATTATCCAACCATTTTTAGCCCAAAATTACATAATTGCAGTGATTAGAATGAAAAATAATGAAGATTTTGTCTTTTCTAGGAAAAAAAATCAATTTCCATCTAGGATTTGTACACAAATCAAAAAATTTAGCGATTTTTGGGCCGACGCTCACTTACAAAAGGTCACGTGACTTTAGAACGGTATACCCGGTATATTTGGTCTCAAAAGTTGCGCAAGACTTCAATGAAAAAACTCATTGAAGTCACGCAGCAATATCTGCGCGCGTTGCGGAATTATCGCGCAAAAAGTCGAGGGGGGGGGTCAAATTGACCCCCCCCCCCCAGTTAAGATAGGGTTAAATAAAATGATAGCTCTTGGGATTTCAAGTCATTCAGTTGTGTATTTGTGCAATAAAACCAAGATTAGCAATTACTCAGTTCGGTTTAACCTGTGTTAGAATGCAGTTTTCTGAAGATGATATTTGTTTTTGATTGATTTTATAATTGTCTCTCTCTTTCTCTCTCTTTGTTGCAGGGAGCGGTGGTGAGGTAGTAGTAGCCAAGCCTGCCCCAGCCCCAGTGGTAGCAGCCCCAGCTCAGCAGCCTGTCAAACAGGAGAAGGGCACTGCGGAGGTGGGCAACTGGCTCTCAAAGCAGCAGGAACAGGCAGAACAAGTGGTACGTTAACCTTCCTGGGCTGTATACATGAAAACTATCGTTTGCTGTTATCAGGGTTTTGTGTGAGGATGATGGGGCTGTCATATTTTGAGTGTATCTCCCTATAAAAGATATTTAACCCATTGAAGACCGATTCATTTTGCTATAACATGCACTCCCCATAGATCCTAGCCCGAGTATTTTCGGGATCAGTCCTGAACAGGATAAAAACTCCTACGGCACAATACTGACCATTGCCGGTCTGAAAATATACAGGTCTTGTTAAAGGTGAAAAGTTACTTATGGGTAAGCAAGTGGATTTTCCTGGGTTCTTGGTAGTTCACAAGGGCAGAAGAGTGATCCCAGGCTACATATGTAATGGTTAGACCTTGGCCCTACAGATGTTCATGGTGTGCCAATCTTGACCAATCCCCTTTTCGTGGTTCCTTCTGTAGATGGGTAATTTCTTAAGTCTCATGATCTTTCACCTTCTTCCAAGAAACAGCAGCAGTAAAATACACAGCAACAGAAAAATTTGGGCAATTCCGTGGTAACGGAATTACAATTCAGAGAAATTTTGCTCATTCTTTTTCATAATATGGATTAGTCCTAAGACCTAAAGGCTTATCAACACTTTAATAAGTTCTGGAGATATACCTGCTGTCATATAGAAACAAAAATATGGAAATTTCATACATGAGGAAAGTGCTAGCATGTATGATATGTCGGTAACGGAATTACGTCAGAGAATGGGCCTTTTTTCCCACCTTCAACTTTCACATGAATTCCTCTGAAATTTAAAAGACATTTTGTGTAGATTTATTTTAAAATTCATTGCTATGGGTGTCAACTTCATGATAACATTAATTGTTTCCTTTATGTTCATCTTGTTTGGTCGTAACTGACCATGTTTCCAAAAAAGGCAGCGGTAACGGAATTACATAAATGGTAACGGAATTACGCCTTCTGAAATTTACCTTAAAAAGTTTAATTTTTTGAATACCAGATAAGCTAAAATCCCTTTAAAATGTTATTTTTATGTTCAAACATTTATAAAAACCAAAATGCAAGATACTTTTATGCCAAATTATGAAGTAATATATGAATACGCCTGCTTAATTTGTTAATTTGGTAACGCAGTGTGAAATTTCTAAAAAAATAACTATTTGTATTTGCAAAATTCAAGTCAGTCTTCGTTTACATAGTCCTTGTTATCAAACTCTGCAGTCCTGGCTCAAATCAATGGTCACATATTTCTCTATATACTAGAAAGCTATCTAATGAACATGGTAACGGAATTACACTAGTAACACTGCTTTGTCAATTATCCACAAATTCTTCTAAACTATACGTATCCATTGGATAAATATCACTTCTACCAAAGTATTTCATACACAGATATACTACAAACACACTTTTTTGATCATGTACACTTCCTTATAATTATATTATGCAATTTGGACAAAACAGATTGGGAAGCAAGTGCTTAGCAGAACAATAAATCAAAGTCAGATGTCAAATGATGCATGTATCAAGGGTAACATGAATTGCTTGAAGTATATCATGCAATACACAATGTGTACAACTTGATATTAGAATTCAGAAAACCCTGGGAAGACTTATACATTGGACATGTACTAACAAAGTATGTAACCATGCTGGTAAGTTTAAAGGGGACCACCAGGCAAAGGACAACACATTATTATATGTTTTGGTACCGTTTTGTGATATCAAATAGATACCCGACATTTTGCAAAGGGTTGTGTAATTCATAAACAAATCAATTAATTTCCACCACTTACATAACCACTGCTATTTCCTGGTTCCATACGGGCCAAGCATTGGCGAGTGCGCCAATGCTTTCACGCGTACGTCAATAGAATCCCGGATGATTCGTTCGCTCTGCACAGAGCGCTCTGGCTCTGCACGCATATAGTCTTCGCAATTCAGACCGCATGAAAGCATGGTTGAGAATGGTGATGCTTTTTCCAATTATATATTTTTTTCTGAAAACATATTTTTGTGAGCTTTTTGAAGGAATGGAATACTAAAGATGTTACCTTTCTATAATAAGAATATTATTTTTGGGTGGTGGTACCCTTTAATGGCCAGCACGGATAGGGTTCAATCCTATTGTCTGAATGTTAATACCAATAATTCTGGGAAGTTAAAAGCCAGGAAACTAATTAGTATGTTATGAGTAATTATATGAAGGAAAGTGTATCTCTTCTGTCCATTTGTGGCTCATTGAGGGTATCTATGATATGCTATTAGACCTGTAAATAATGTCTACCTGTATGCCATCTACTAAATTGTTCTAAATTAAACTCATCCATCTGATCAAAATCACTACTACTGAAGAATACTACCAAGACACTATTTTGATCATGTACACATACTTGATGCAATTTGGACATAATAAATTGTTAGAAGCATGTACAAGAACATTAATTTATAGTCAGAGATCAGGTGATACATGTATCAGGGATACAATTAATTGTTTGTAGTATATTATGTAATGCACAATGAGTACAACTTGATATTAAAGATGTTCAAGTTTTAAAAATCCTAAACTTATTTATAAATTGTACTAACAAAGTATGTTACAATACTGACAAGTCAAATGGCCAGCAAGGATAGAGTTCAATCTTATTGTCTGAACTTTAATTCATCAGCAATAATACTGGCAAGCTACATTTTAAAGCCAGTGAATAAGTTAGCATGATACATGCATTTATATGAAGGAGAGTATATATCTATTCTGTCTGGTTGTGGCTCTTTTACATTATATCTAAGACCTGTGAATAATGTAATTGGCCCGAATTCTCAAATCAGTAGCTCAACTTGAGCTTGGCTTAAAAAGACAAAACCTACCGGTAACAATATTCACCAGTAGACCTATTGTGTTGTTCCTGTATGGTGCTATAATATTTGAATGGTTTCCTTTCATTATCTAGTCAATCCCTTGAGTTCTGATATTAGGCAACAGGGCAATGGGCCCTTTGAAATATAGCCAAAGTATAGTCTGTCATCAGCCCAATTGTGTCTGGATCATCCTGGACATTTGCAGGTGACCTCTTATCATATTGACAGAATTTCAAAGGGCCCATTGTCTTAATGCTTTTAAGCAGAAGCAAGGGATTGACTAGATAATGAGATGAAACTTTATACTCAATACTCCTGCTGGCGCAAAGTGGTACTGGTAGTCTTGGTCTTTTTAGACCAATCTCAAGTTGAGCAACTGATGAGATTTCAAGCCAAAGTCATCTACTATGTGGCCAACCATACTTCTCTGGTACTGTTTGCTTCAATAATTTGACAGTAATGTTACTATCCACAGCTTCTATCACTTGGCAAATTAATTGTTTGGCATTGTTTTCTTTGCAGTGTTGAACTACCACCCATTTCAATTTGAGGTCCTCCATGCCGCTGCTGATGACATTGCTAATATAGACTGTGTTGTTGCTTTTTCCTCTGTTCTGAGTGTTCTTGCTGTTATCTTGGAAACTTCCTCAATACTACCTGCAGTCTTAGACTTCAACAAGGGGAGGGTGTTGGGGTTGGGTGATCTATTTTTTATTTTCTTGCCAAAGACTGCAAGATTTTGTTTGTTTATACTTTGTGAAAACTATGCCTGACATATGTTTAATAGATAAACTGTTTCTCAACTATTTGTATGGCAAAAGAACAGAAGGTCATAAGAGAGGATCTATCTCATTTGATATCTTCCTTTATATTCATAATTTGTTTTTTACTCATCAGAAGTTGGATTTTGTTTTCCCCCCTGTATAGCAGGTGGAGTTCCTTTCTTTCAAAAACTTCCTACCCACTTTGAAGTCAAATTAATGTTGCGTCCCCTACCGATGTAATTCCGTTACCGGTGTAATTCCGTTACCATGTAATTCCGTTACCGATGTTTTCATAGAAATGGGTGAAGATATTAAAGAATTGGGTGTTTGGGATTTCAAGGACACATATTTTAGCCAACGCTCGAAATTAGCACAGGCCCGATGGCCCGGGGCCACTAAAAATTGCTGTCGGGCCAGTAAAAAAATCATTTTACCAATGTTTGTTGGCCCGATCGGGCCACCAAATGTTGAAACCATTGTGCAGACAATCAAGTGAATAATTTGCAAATTTGTTACCTCACAAACAACGCTTGATTTGTGATTCAAAAAATCGCGCAAAGCGCATGCAAAATAAAAAGACGCAACTCTCTCTAGCTCTCTCTCCCCCTCTCTCTTCCCCCATCTCAGCCCTTATTAAAATTATGCATGTTGTTTGTGTTGTCAGCAACCCAGCCCCTCTTGCTTGCACGCTCGCGATAGTTTTTGTGTGCATTTTTTTTCTGCAAGATCGGGGTTATAATTCTTTTTTCAGACCATAATAATAGTCCATTTTTACAGATATTATGAAGGAATCATCATAAAAAGGTATGAATGTTGTGCTTACTCATCTAATATTGTCTTGACAAATTGATAATGCTTGCCAATTATGAATTATTTTGCCGATTTTTAAAGCCCAGTCCCATACATGTGTTTTTTGGTTAGTGATATGAAGTTTCAAAAGTTGACAAAAACGAACATGGAAACTCCCTTGATTTCATAATTTGGTGTCTCCAAGATGAGAATGAACTGATTCAATGTTGGGTTTCATTTCTGCAGTTATAGATAGTGATTTTAAGTATGACATTTTCAATAATTCACCTTATAATGACTAAGATTCAACTCTGTCTCTAGTCTCTAGACAAACTTCATTAAACTAGTCATTTAACTTTTGTTCTTCTTTATTTATTCGGGCCAGCAGATTCTGGTTTCGGGCCACCAAAATTTGAAAAATACTATTTTTACTGGCCCGACCGGGCCACCAGCAAAAAAAGTTAATTTCGAGCGTTGTTTTAGCATTGGATTTACAATTACAGAATAATTCATCAATATTAAAGTTCTTTAAAAAAACTTTCTTGGAATTTCGGTAACGGAATTACATACAAATTGGAGTAGATTTGGTCATTCTGTCCAACAAATATTGGTTCCGGTTGGAACAAGTGCTTTACAAAATAAGAAGATTATCCATATACTAGTATAACTGCAAAGTATACAAAGGAATAAGTTCAGGGATCAATGATTTATTGATTTGGTATTGAATTTAGTAATTTTTTCAATTCTGAAGCCTAGAAAACCCAAAAAGTTCAAACACTGCTTTCAGAAAAACAGATTAAGTTATTCACAAACGGTCTTCTATTCACTAATATATAGGACGTTGTCCACCCAAAACATGCTTTGAAATTGTATTTCATAAACTTTTAAATTTTCCATTTTTGGCCTCTCTCATCCGGAATTGCCCATTTACCTTAGACCCAAGAACCCAAATCTCATCTTGATATTTATAGATGCCAACCTTAACTGATTGTTTCATATCACTTGATTGTAAATTTATCAAGGTTCCTTTTGAAGATGGTTCATATCTTGACTCTTTATTTTTGCCGCCTTCTTGAGAACAACAACACAATAGATAGAGCAGCTGCAGATGTAACTGTTAGACCAAGAACACAAAGATCATCTTGGATCTTGATATAGATGCAGAGATGCCAACCCTCCTGATTTCATTGGAGGCTCCCGAAAATTCACCCCAACTCCCGCCCTGTTCCCCTATCACTATCCTTATCCTCCCCCCAAAAAAATTTTTTTTTTTTTTTATTTTTTTTTTTATTTTTTGTTGCAACAGTTAAGTTTCGTAATGGCCACTGAGCAATATAATACACATACTACCGCTATAAAAACAGCAACAACAACTGACTGCAAACTATTGTGCGCTAACTTCAGCATGTAGTTTTTGTTATATCATTTCTTGTCCCTTCAATTTGTTATGTTCCCCAAAAAGTTTTATCAATTTTCTGTAAAATATGTGTCATGTAAAAAAGATGGGGAAAATATTGAACTAAATAAAATGCTCCAAAATAAGGCTCAGATTGCACCAGAGAGCATCTAGAACCCCTGAGCGCTATGCGCACTTTTTGCTTAGTTGTAAAATCCTCCCTAATTCTGGTTTTCAAAAGTTGGCATCTCTGTAGATGCCAAAAGTTGGCATCTCTGTAGATCTCTGTAGATGCCAACCCCACTGTTTTGTCAAAGAACCTTTTGAAGATGCTTTACATCTGTCCTCTATATTATGTTGCCTTCTCCTGAGAAACAACAGCAGCAGCAGATAGAGCAGCTTTAGATGTTACAGAAACAGCTCTCAGGTTCCCAAGGTAACTACCGGCGTCAATGCCAACCTTCTCAGCCAGTTGCAGACTCTGACCAGCCAGCTGCATGCCCGACCCAACTGGCCATGGAAACCCTCTGGTGATCCTGATGCCCAGCTTGACCAATCATCTCCCATCCTTGCCAATTTTGACCAAACCTTTTTTGCAAGGTTCCTGTAGATGCTTCATATTGTTAATCTATAGTTCCTTCCTTCTTCCTAGAAACAACAGCAGCAGCAGATAGAGCAGCTTCAAATGTTACAGAAACAGCTGCAGAAACAGTCTCAGGCTCCCAAGGTAACTACCGGCGTCGATGCCAGCCTCATCGCCCAGATGGAGACTCTAACCACCCAGCTGCATGCCCTGACCGGCATGCCAGTCGGCCAAGCAGAGAATCCTGCTCCAGTGTCGGCCAATAATGTAGCCATAGCCAATGCCAATGCTTCTGGCTTTAATAAAGTAAGTCCACTTCCACTGTCAGCACATGTAGCCTTGATATCTGTCATGAAAGTTGAATGATGACTCAAACGGAACCACCACCCAAACATTGTTTTCTAGTGTATGAAAGAATACAAATCATCATCATTTGATAACCAGTAATCATACAAAATTATTTGTTTATGGGTATGGCTGCAGAAGAAGGATATCTCTTTTGTGAAGGAACTTAAGTTCCTATGACAGTAGAACTAGTCTTGTTTCTGCAGATGCATGATGTCTGGTTTGCAGTAGTTATGGTTATAAAGTTGGATTCAAATATTTTTGGAGACGCATTTACATTTGTTGGCGGAATAAGGCATTACATCATAAGCACACGGCACGCTGTACAATTTTTCCACGATTCATCGGTCGTGCAACTCTGCGACTGGAAGTGTGACGTCATGTACTTTCTCATTTGAACTCTTACAAATAATGCCCGCCGCAGACAGAGCCGACTCGACCCGATCCGACTGGTTTTCAGCCTGATTAACTCAGTGTGCGCTGCCTTAGGACTCCGGTTTTTCCAGTCAAGTGTCAGTGTGAGGTCATTCGAGGCCGATTCAACAAGTTGGATCGGCTCCGACTGAGCGAAACCGACTCTAGCCTGACTGAAAACCAGTTGGATCGGGTCGAGTCGGCTCTGTCTGCGCCGGGCTTTAGTCGCA
>JBAMJV010012365.1:0-21312 GCA_037951105.1 Echinarachnius parma | reverse complement strand
TATTTTTTGTCAATTTTTAACAAGTCAGTTACTGATAAATGAGACTTATTGCCTACATATAGACAACATCTTTATATCTGGATATTACAAATCCCAAAGCTAACAATGAGAATGTTATTATTTTGGATAAGGATTGTTATAAGTAAAACTTCAAAGTTATCACACATTGTTTATGACATAATGAAAATGATGTTTGATCTTGATGTATACCGTTCCCCTTGGTTAGTCAAGATAAAGAATTCAATAGATAAACTGGGATTGTCGTATTTGTGGGATAGCATAGAGAGAAAAGACCCAAAGTGGCTTGAATTGACAATAAAAACAACGGTTAAATGACGTCTACTCTCAAAATTGGCATTATGAAGTAAACCGTAATTCACATTGTTTGAATTATCGCATTTTTAAAACAAACATGTACTTTCGAAAAATGCCTCATGAAATTACCATTTAAGCATAGAGTAATAATTTGTAAATTTAGATGTGGAAATCATCGTCTGCCAATTGTTTCCGGTATATATTCAAACGTGGATAGATCACAAACGATTTTGTACTTTGTGCAATCATTCTAAACTTGGGGATGAATTCCATTACCTATTTGAATGTACGGAATTTGAACTAGCAAGGAAGAAATTCCTCGATAACTACCTTTAAAAAAACGGCCGGACACTATCAAAATGTATAAATTGTTTAATTCCCCTTTGCCGTCGACATTGTTGAAGCTATCCAAATTCTGCAGCACCATTATGGACAGATTTAAATAAATATTGTGTATATTTTTGTATATTATTGTACATACGACAAAGAATTATCACTGCTTGTATTTCAATATTGAAAATCAAAACATTAAGTGTAAAATCAAAAATTTTAGATTTTCACAGTGATAAATCTGAAACTGAAATAATTTTTAACTAATTCATTTAGTGCCTTTAATTAATTTAATTAATTTATTGATTACTACATCACCTACATATAAATTTATAACAAACTTACAATTAGAGAACATTACTTTGTAAATATTATATGTTTTCATTATACTTTGTAAATATTATATGATTATACTTTGTACATATTGTATATAACCATGTGACATTATTCAATGATACATTTCTTATATTGTTATCCTCAATACCCTTGTTATTAGGTGAAAGGATATTAATAAATTTCATTCATTTCATTTCATTTCATTTCATTTCACATACCATTCAACACGCGAGTATTCCGTGCGCCATTGTTAGTGTGCATTCAGCTGTGTGCCGAGCGGAGCCAAGAGAATGGGCATAATTGGTCAATAAGTATGACGGGCAGTAAGTCTCATTTATCAGACACTGACTTGGTAAAAATTGATAAAAATAGGAACCTGACATGGTCTCACTCAAAAGCGCCCTAAAACAAAAACTACAAGTCCAAAATTACTTTTCTTGGTATCGTTGTTTATTGGAAAGGACACCCTATCCGATGGACATGTTGATTGTGTTACTTTATTTTGGGAAGTGCCCCGTTCCGTTATTTCTGGGCCACCCTGTATATGTATCTATCAGGCTAAAGTTCATATTGGACAAAGCCCAGCTCATAACATGCTTGTAATGTGCACTTAATAATCTTCTATTTTCTAAACAGCTGAATTCAAAAGCTTTGCCCCCCCCCCCCCCCCCCCTCAGCCATAAAAACTCGGGCACGCTGCTGGGTTGTCGCTTCGCTCCCTCGCCAGAGATGGTCAAACTGACGAATCACCCCCCCCCCCCCCCCCCCCCCCAATGGCGAGAAGAAATCGACGCCCTTGGAAATGGCTAATATATCCATAAACATAACCATTTGTAATAAATGTGGGGCCCCACAATTATTCGATAATTTTGAACCAGCCGTTAATTTTTTTTTGTAATGCGCCCTTTTGAGTTTTAAGGGCTCTTTTTTAATGATAGCAGGCTTTTTTACTTATTCGTTTGTAATTTGTTATTCCTTTCGAGCATGGTGGAGTTATAACTTTTTAGTTTGTAATGTAATGGTGCAGGAATTAGGGTTACTAAAATGAAGTTTGACAAGAACTGTACTCTCTATACCAAACCCCAACTATCCCTAATTATATAGTGGCCACCAATTAAAAATGTGTCTGAAGAGTAAAACAATGTTATGGAACCTGTCTATAACGACCACCTGTCTACAGTGACCATAAGCTGAAACTGACCAGAGTGATTGAGATCAGAAGGAATACAAGTCTTCTCTATAACGACAGACATTCCTGTGGAGGGGTGGTGGGGGGGGGGGGGACTGCCTTTTCCTGAGAGTTTTGACAAATGTTGGGACAAAATGCGTTTATATAGAAGCTAAAACGATGGCATTTTGCTTATTCAGTTATTGTTACTGACAAGCATTGGCGTAGCAACGCCGGAAAGGGGGGGGGGTTTATTACGAGGGGCATGTGCCCCAATAATTTGACAAAAACAATACAAATATACGGGGGAAATCTGTTTTTTAAAACAAATATAAAAAGGTATGCCCCCCCCCCCTATTAATTATAATAATATGTCCGATTTGTATAGCGCAATACAATCATATTATTATCCCGGGACCCGGAGGATACAATGCCAGCCCGCAAAGTCAATTCGTATACATTTTGCGCACCATCGTCACTCGCTGCATGGGGAGCATTCCTTCCAAGCGGCTCACGGGCATGGCTTTCATCTATCCTACGCGGGTCCCCGCTGCATTTATTTTATACACCAGGGTAGAGAGCAGCACTTCTCGTCTTGCTGATCGGAAGACGAAGGCGCATATCGGCTATAATTAACTGGATGTATATTACGTCTTTAATTTTCCCCTCATGGTTTGTATTGTTTTATCAAAATATTTGGCCCACCACCCCCCGGCCCGCATGCATGCCTATTTCTGATTTCAGGTCTCTTTACGCAGACTATGTACTTGTTTGTCAACAAAGCCCGGATCCATGGGTCAAAGTACTGCGTCCTATATGTGAAATTCCAAATGTTTCAAAAATGCACACAATTACAAACATACATTGTATAGGCCTACTGACGAATGTTTTGATTTTTGTTTGTTATTTATTAATCTTATGTGGCCACTCAAGGGGGCATGTAAGAAGATAGAAACATGAGACGCAATTAATTTAGTAAAGGGTCTCTGCGCTATTACTGTAGCTAGACTATCAGCTCATGTTAGTAAACAAAGCACCTGGTAATACCAAGGTTGATACTAGGTCATGTACTAGGTCTGTTATTATAATCGGATAATGCTGAGAAAAACTTGCTTGCGTACATTATACTTGACCAGAATAATGTAAACAGTCTGTGGGGATTTTCAGAATCTCGAATTGGATGGGAACGAGTTAATAATCAACGCGTGGAGCCCCTATATTAATGCGTAAGGTAATATTGATATGGGGGGGGGGGGGGGGGTGAGGTCCTTTTCCCGTTTTCATCTGACAACATGGGCGTAAATTTGTTCGGAAAGCACAATGCATTGGGGGGGGGGGGGGGGGGGGGCGAGCAATTGTTCACAAACAATGCTCGCCCCTCCAATGCATTGTGTTTTCCGAACAGATTTACGCCAGTGTCTGACAACAATACAAAGACAGATATACAATGTATATCAAGAAGCATGGGCGTAGATACTTACGTAATACATGTACCTATATCATCAGGGGGGGGGGGGGGGGTGACTGAATAGATCACCCCCCCCCCCCTGTTGAATGGGTATCAATGACAGATCTACGCCCATGTCAAGAAATAATATATCTAGCTTTATGAAGCCCCTCACAAGTCTCCACTCAATAATCTCCTACATATACCTGCCCCAAAATTGTAATGGTTTTGATGATTGTCAATGCATTGAAAACGATATAATGGAGAATGCATGCATGCATGCACGGGCCCTTTGACCCGTCATGTAGCGATACACACGTATACAGTGTGTACAAAATGTGTACTAGCTGCCCCAAACGGGGACTATTTACATAGACTATCAAATCTTGTTGGTAAACAAAGCCCGACCTACAGCTGGGTCCTGACAATAATCTTGGGTTACTTTATTGCATCAATGCAATGCAGAGACTCCAGAGAACATAACATTAGCGTGACTGCATGGTGGATCCGTTAGACACTGATGCTGTTCATCATTTTGATCGTTGTATTGAAACGTTTCCCGGAAAGTCAGTATATCATCTCAATTAATGGAATTCGAGCCACCAGCCTAGCTACCACTTTGTAAACTTAGCTATATTACATGTACTGTTAACATGAGTACCGTCTTTTAGTTTTTACCGAGTGACAGCTAGTATAATTGGAAACCCAGCGGGCAGAACGTGTACATACATGATTGTATTTGGAATTCAATATAGTGGTTCCTCAATGTTCCTGCCATACAAAGTCATGTACATGTCCGATTCGGGTGCATTGAACCAAGGAGTTATGAGTTAGCTAACTCATAACTCCTTGATTGAACCTTGCTTGAACGTTGCATCCATCCCTGCAAGTCAAGTAGCCTACTGTGCGTTGCATCCATCTCCATAGCTTGGCACTCAAAGGGAATCCTCTAGTACATTTTAACTGCCACACAGGTAAATTTAGTAAATACTTATTTACTGTTTTCATTTCATCTTCATTATCTTATAATACAATGTATACATTTCAGTTGTCCAACAGTGTCTGAACTGTGCATGCTCCTGTGGGATAATGTATGTGTGGGGTGTTAGATTGTGTTAGATTGTGTATGGATTTGTAATGCGTGTTCACACAACATATCACCATTTTTATTTAGTTACGAGGAAGCAAGGTTGAAGACAATAAAACAAAAGAGAGAAAGTAAATTCCCTTTTCGTAAGTTTAATGGGGTATAAATAAATGCATGTGTGCCGTTGCAACGGGATGAGAATATGAATGAATAAATTATTGCACGTAGTAACATTGGCCAAAGCTGATAATGAAATATGCATGACAATAAGTAAATGCAGGTAAATAATTGCTTACAGTGAATGTTGGCTAGAGTCCGAAAAGTGTGAGAGAGTTGGATGTACGAAGGAAGGGGCTGCACGCGATGATGATGCGGAGACTTGGAAAGCGGAAACGCGACTTCGATGACGTGGTTGAAGAACCGCGAAGTGCGCGATGACGACGCTGATGAAGATGTTGACGCTCGTGGGTCGCGGTCGAGACGAGAAGAGAAGTAGATGATGCGGCGGTTGACGCGGAGACGGTGAGTCGCTCTACGGGTCGATGCCAAGGAAAGATGAATACAGGAATCAGAGTCGGTGCCGAAGGAACAGTGAATCGTCCATTGTCGTAGGCCGACTAAGAAGATGCGTGAGCAGACCAGCTACGGCGAGTCGAGCTGTAAGGTGAGTACGCCAGAACTGCCCGGTGCGTATCGTGACGTGGAAGCTCCCAGTGGTGAATCAGTGGCACAAGACGGCGGTGATTATAACGTACCACTAGAAACTATCCAGTCCGCTAGGGGCGGCGTGAAAGGTGCTGTGACATGATGGAGATTCATGCCACAGAAGGGTCTCGACAGCGGAGAGAGAAAACTAGAGTTGATGTTGACTCAACGAGAGATGGTGATCGGAGTGATGAAACTGGTGAAAGGCACGTGGAGTTGAAAAGCGCGGCTGGCGAAATGGTGATGCGTGATTGGTTGAATGGGCGCACACGCGGAGAAAACATGAATATGTATGAGCCACGTGGTGGAAAATAACTGGAAAAGTACCGAGAGTAATAAACTGGAAATAACTGGATCGGCAAAAGCAGGTCGGGGTGAAGCAACATGTATGAGCGAAGTATGGGTCGCTACAGTACTCCCCTACCAGAGACGAAGCCGAAGAACAGATGAGGAACGATATAAATATCGACAAATATACAGGAAAATGGTGGCACTATTTATAGAGCGGGAGGCCGCCGCTGTTACAATAAAACAATCTATAAGGTGGCACGATTTATAAAGCGGGAGGCCGCCGCTGTTACCTAGTACATGAATATGTATAGCGGACCAGAAAAGGTTACAAACATGGCATGTTATAAATCGGGCATGAAAGAATGCAATATAACAAGCATGGTAATGTAAATAGCAGTGCAGTCGCTATAATAAACATTCATGGCATGGTATAAGAATGCATCGAAAATACGTGTATAAATGCAAGAGCATAAAAACATTCGATACATAATTGAGAGGAATGGTTTTGAAATGAGGCAAGTCCAAAAAGCAGGGAACATTAAATATCGTAAAACCAAGCTTCCAAGTATCACGTCAGGGTCACCAATGTGGGTCACCAATGTGGGATAGTCGTGTGTGTGTGTGTAGATTGTGAAAGAATTGTGTATGGATTTGTAATGCGTGTTCACACAACATATCACCATTTTTATTTAGTTACGAGGAAGCAAGGTTGAAGACAATAAAACAAAAGAGAGAAAGTAAATTCCCTTTTCGTAAGTTTAATGGGGTATAAATAAATGCATGTGTGCCGTTGCAACGGGATGAGAATATGAATGAATAAATTATTGCACGTAGTAACATTGGCCAAAGCTGATAATGAAATATGCATGACAATAAGTAAATGCAGGTAAATAATTGCTTACAGTGAATGTTGGCTAGAGTCCGAAAAGTGTGAGAGAGTTGGATGTACGAAGGAAGGGGCTGCACGCGATGATGATGCGGAGACTTGGAAAGCGGAAACGCGACTTCGATGACGTGGTTGAAGAACCGCGAAGTGCGCGATGACGACGCTGATGAAGATGTTGACGCTCGTGGGTCGCGGTCGAGACGAGAAGAGAAGTAGATGATGCGGCGGTTGACGCGGAGACGGTGAGTCGCTCTACGGGTCGATGCCAAGGAAAGATGAATACAGGAATCAGAGTCGGTGCCGAAGGAACAGTGAATCGTCCATTGTCGTAGGCCGACTAAGAAGATGCGTGAGCAGACCAGCTACGGCGAGTCGAGCTGTAAGGTGAGTACGCCAGAACTGCCCGGTGCGTATCGTGACGTGGAAGCTCCCAGTGGTGAATCAGTGGCACAAGACGGCGGTGATTATAACGTACCACTAGAAACTATCCAGTCCGCTAGGGGCGGCGTGAAAGGTGCTGTGACATGATGGAGATTCATGCCACAGAAGGGTCTCGACAGCGGAGAGAGAAAACTAGAGTTGATGTTGACTCAACGAGAGATGGTGATCGGAGTGATGAAACTGGTGAAAGGCACGTGGAGTTGAAAAGCGCGGCTGGCGAAATGGTGATGCGTGATTGGTTGAATGGGCGCACACGCGGAGAAAACATGAATATGTATGAGCCACGTGGTGGAAAATAACTGGAAAAGTACCGAGAGTAATAAACTGGAAATAACTGGATCGGCAAAAGCAGGTCGGGGTGAAGCAACATGTATGAGCGAAGTATGGGTCGCTACAGTACTCCCCTACCAGAGACGAAGCCGAAGAACAGATGAGGAACGATATAAATATCGACAAATATACAGGAAAATGGTGGCACTATTTATAGAGCGGGAGGCCGCCGCTGTTACAATAAAACAATCTATA
Source organism: Echinarachnius parma (assembly GCA_037951105.1). Lineage (NCBI taxonomy): Eukaryota > Metazoa > Echinodermata > Echinoidea > Clypeasteroida > Echinarachniidae > Echinarachnius > Echinarachnius parma. The sequence continues at coordinate 13,781 of JBAMJV010012365.1, read as the reverse complement.
AGGTGGCACGATTTATAAAGCGGGAGGCCGCCGCTGTTACCTAGTACATGAATATGTATAGCGGACCAGAAAAGGTTACAAACATGGCATGTTATAAATCGGGCATGAAAGAATGCAATATAACAAGCATGGTAATGTAAATAGCAGTGCAGTCGCTATAATAAACATTCATGGCATGGTATAAGAATGCATCGAAAATACGTGTATAAATGCAAGAGCATAAAAACATTCGATACATAATTGAGAGGAATGGTTTTGAAATGAGGCAAGTCCAAAAAGCAGGGAACATTAAATATCGTAAAACCAAGCTTCCAAGTATCACGTCAGGGTCACCAATGTGGGTCACCAATGTGGGATAGTCGTGTGTGTGTGTGTAGATTGTGAAAGAATTGTGTATGGATTTGTAATGCGTGTTCACACAACATATCACCATTTTTATTTAGTTACGAGGAAGCAAGGTTGAAGACAATAAAACAAAAGAGAGAAAGTAAATTCCCTTTTCGTAAGTTTAATGGGGTATAAATAAATGCATGTGTGCCGTTGCAACGGGATGAGAATATGAATGAATAAATTATTGCACGTAGTAACATTGGCCAAAGCTGATAATGAAATATGCATGACAATAAGTAAATGCAGGTAAATAATTGCTTACAGTGAATGTTGGCTAGAGTCCGAAAAGTGTGAGAGAGTTGGATGTACGAAGGAAGGGGCTGCACGCGATGATGATGCGGAGACTTGGAAAGCGGAAACGCGACTTCGATGACGTGGTTGAAGAACCGCGAAGTGCGCGATGACGACGCTGATGAAGATGTTGACGCTCGTGGGTCGCGGTCGAGACGAGAAGAGAAGTAGATGATGCGGCGGTTGACGCGGAGACGGTGAGTCGCTCTACGGGTCGATGCCAAGGAAAGATGAATACAGGAATCAGAGTCGGTGCCGAAGGAACAGTGAATCGTCCATTGTCGTAGGCCGACTAAGAAGATGCGTGAGCAGACCAGCTACGGCGAGTCGAGCTGTAAGGTGAGTACGCCAGAACTGCCCGGTGCGTATCGTGACGTGGAAGCTCCCAGTGGTGAATCAGTGGCACAAGACGGCGGTGATTATAACGTACCACTAGAAACTATCCAGTCCGCTAGGGGCGGCGTGAAAGGTGCTGTGACATGATGGAGATTCATGCCACAGAAGGGTCTCGACAGCGGAGAGAGAAAACTAGAGTTGATGTTGACTCAACGAGAGATGGTGATCGGAGTGATGAAACTGGTGAAAGGCACGTGGAGTTGAAAAGCGCGGCTGGCGAAATGGTGATGCGTGATTGGTTGAATGGGCGCACACGCGGAGAAAACATGAATATGTATGAGCCACGTAGTGGAAAATAACTGGAAAAGTACCGAGAGTAATAAACTGGAAATAACTGGATCGGCAAAAGCAGGTCGGGGTGAAGCAACATGTATGAGCGAAGTATGGGTCGCTACAGTGGTGACCCCAGCTACGGCGAGTCGAGCTGTAAGGTGAGTACGCCAGAACTGCCCGGTGCGTATCGTGACGTGGAAGCTCCCAGTGGTGAATCAGTGGCACAAGACGGCGGTGATTATAACGTACCACTAGAAACTATCCAGTCCGCTAGGGGCGGCGTGAAAGGTGCTGTGACATGATGGAGATTCATGCCACAGAAGGGTCTCGACAGCGGAGAGAGAAAACTAGAGTTGATGTTGACTCAACGAGAGATGGTGATCGGAGTGATGAAACTGGTGAAAGGCACGTGGAGTTGAAAAGCGCGGCTGGCGAAATGGTGATGCGTGATTGGTTGAATGGGCGCACACGCGGAGAAAACATGAATATGTATGAGCCACGTGGTGGAAAATAACTGGAAAAGTACCGAGAGTAATAAACTGGAAATAACTGGATCGGCAAAAGCAGGTCGGGGTGAAGCAACATGTATGAGCGAAGTATGGGTCGCTACAGTACTCCCCTACCAGAGACGAAGCCGAAGAACAGATGAGGAACGATATAAATATCGACAAATATACAGGAAAATGGTGGCACTATTTATAGAGCGGGAGGCCGCCGCTGTTACAATAAAACAATCTATAAGGTGGCACGATTTATAAAGCGGGAGGCCGCCGCTGTTACCTAGTACATGAATATGTATAGCGGACCAGAAAAGGTTACAAACATGGCATGTTATAAATCGGGCATGAAAGAATGCAATATAACAAGCATGGTAATGTAAATAGCAGTGCAGTCGCTATAATAAACATTCATGGCATGGTATAAGAATGCATCGAAAATACGTGTATAAATGCAAGAGCATAAAAACATTCGATACATAATTGAGAGGAATGGTTTTGAAATGAGGCAAGTCCAAAAAGCAGGGAACATTAAATATCGTAAAACCAAGCTTCCAAGTATCACGTCGGGGTCACCAATGTGGGATAATGTATGTGTGGGGTGTTAGATTGTGTTAGATTGTGTATGGATTTGTAATGCGTGTTCACACAACATATCACCATTTTTATTTAGTTACGAGGAAGCAAGGTTGAAGACAATAAAACAAAAGAGAGAAAGTAAATTCCCTTTTCGTAAGTTTAATGGGGTATAAATAAATGCATGTGTGCCGTTGCAACGGGATGAGAATATGAATGAATAAATTATTGCACGTAGTAACATTGGCCAAAGCTGATAATGAAATATGCATGACAATAAGTAAATGCAGGTAAATAATTGCTTACAGTGAATGTTGGCTAGAGTCCGAAAAGTGTGAGAGAGTTGGATGTACGAAGGAAGGGGCTGCACGCGATGATGATGCGGAGACTTGGAAAGCGGAAACGCGACTTCGATGACGTGGTTGAAGAACCGCGAAGTGCGCGATGACGACGCTGATGAAGATGTTGACGCTCGTGGGTCGCGGTCGAGACGAGAAGAGAAGTAGATGATGCGGCGGTTGACGCGGAGACGGTGAGTCGCTCTACGGGTCGATGCCAAGGAAAGATGAATACAGGAATCAGAGTCGGTGCCGAAGGAACAGTGAATCGTCCATTGTCGTAGGCCGACTAAGAAGATGCGTGAGCAGACCAGCTACGGCGAGTCGAGCTGTAAGGTGAGTACGCCAGAACTGCCCGGTGCGTATCGTGACGTGGAAGCTCCCAGTGGTGAATCAGTGGCACAAGACGGCGGTGATTATAACGTACCACTATAAACTATCCAGTCCGCTAGGGGCGGCGTGAAAGGTGCTGTGACATGATGGAGATTCATGCCACAGAAGGGTCTCGACAGCGGAGAGAGAAAACTAGAGTTGATGTTGACTCAACGAGAGATGGTGATCGGAGTGATGAAACTGGTGAAAGGCACGTGGAGTTGAAAAGCGCGGCTGGCGAAATGGTGATGCGTGATTGGTTGAATGGGCGCACACGCGGAGAAAACATGAATATGTATGAGCCACGTGGTGGAAAATAACTGGAAAAGTACCGAGAGTAATAAACTGGAAATAACTGGATCGGCAAAAGCAGGTCGGGGTGAAGCAACATGTATGAGCGAAGTATGGGTCGCTACACTCCTTTTATGATATGCCAACACCGACATTTGGGCATTCTCTACCATAGCTTGCCCACGACTGCACTGCATGGATGACTAAAAGTGCATAAGCATCAGTTAAGGTTGTCATGCATGAAAAGTCATGGGCACGCTTTGGTATAGAGAATGCCGTGATTTGTGAGTGAAATGTTGATTCTTGAAAGGTCTGGTTTAATAAAAAAAAATGTAAAAAATAAGCGCCAAGACCGAGCCCCCCCCCCCCCCCCCACCCCCGCTCCCGCTGTCAGTTGTTCACCATTATTTGAATACAATGGAAGCCAAACGGATGTAATCACGGACAGAGATAAAAGGAAGGAAACTAACCATGCTTTGATGTTTACATACTGACCCAGTTTTAATGTTGTCTTGATTTCAGACCCTAAGTTAATTATGAGCTATTTTTGCAATTATGTCAGAGTCCTTTTTCGTCTTGTTCTATAAACAAATTATGTTGGTGTCTTACAATTACATGTAAGCTTCTTTTGTGCCGTTGATTGTCTTATAAATACTATATTACATTGTTAGGTATTGTATTGGGTCCCATATCGGGTCTAGTTCTTATTAGGTCTCATCTACCGCATGTAGATTTCTTTGATGACATTTGCAAAAAAATGGCAAATTGTTGATAATATTATGCGTATTTCAGAGATCTGATAACCGAGTAATGAGCTAAAATACAAAGGGATATTTTCTAACTCATTGCACTGACTTTGTACTCAGTTATAACTATCCACTAGATAATTATAAATCTGAAAAAATAAATCATATATAGGTATCTAATTTATACCGGGAACGAAATTTGGAAAACTGAAAGCTGTTCCACGAATACAATGCAGGTCCGTAGCCAGGATTTTTCAGGGGGGGGGGGTTTCGTAATTTACAAAAACGGGACCGACGCACCCAATGCACCCCCCTCCCCCTGACTACGGGCCTGCAAGGAGGTTTGTGAGAACCGATATCATATAGTTCCAAGTAAATATAAGTTTTGCGGATTTTGACAATGTTACTATACAGGGTGGCCCAACAAAAACGGAACGGGGCACTTCCCAAAATATAGTACCAACATATTTATGTCCGTTGGATAGGGTGTCTTTTCCAATGAAAAACGATACCAAGATCAGTAATTTTGGTCGTGTAGTTTTTGTTTTAGGACGCTGTGAGTGAGACCTTGTCAGGTGCCTATTTTTGTCAATTTTTACCCACCATTCAACGAACATGCCCATTCACTCGGCACACGGCTGAGTGCACACTAACAATGGCGCGCCTTGTTCAACGCTATGAAAGGCGGTACGTGGAATCTATCAAGCACTGGTTCGGTAAAAATTGACAAAAAAGAGAACCTGACATGGTGTCACTCACAGCGCCCTAAAACAAAAACTACACGACCAAATTGACTGTTCGTGGTATCGTTGTTCATTTGAAAAGACACCCTACCCGATGGACATAATAAATTTGTTACTATATTTTGGGAAGTGCCCCGTTCCGGGTTTTTTTGGGCCACCCTGTATAGATCACTTTCAAATAATGAATGCCTTTCAATTGCGGCGTTCTTATTATGTTGCTATTGTGTCCCTTAAAACTGATGCCGAGTTTGACGGTTAAATTGGAAGTCCACCATCCGAAACCATGCAATATTGTTCAATTACATAATAGACGGCTGCTACATTTGGGTTCATGCCATGAGGTTTTTAACACAGGAAAATGTGTTACGTAACTGTTCATTCATTCCGCAAGCGCATATTATTTTATTAATTGTAAAAAAAAAAAAAAAAAGAAGACATGAAAACTACAGGTTTCAGGCCAGTAGCTAGGGGAGGGGATCGAGAGGGGGGGGGGGGGGGGGGGGGGTGCGTACACCCCCACCCCAAAAATGAATAATTGAATCTTGAATAATCCTGGCTATGGGCCTGGGTTTCCATGTAATTATTTGTTTCCCTGCGAAAAGACCCGATGGTGTCACTTAACATTGGCCGTGTATATTATACGCATGCATCATCGTTAACAATTTCGCAAAAAGGGGGCAATTTTTGCATGTGTTCGCGAAAAAAAAAATTCGCGGTAATGGAAAAAGGGTATAATTATATTTCATGAATCTGTTCGCGGAAAATAAAGGGTGCATTTCATGAAAATGTTCGCGAAATTTGAAAAATAGCTATACCTTTTCGAGAAGGGCCACAAATTAAATTCTATTTTATGTGTACTTGATGTATTCGAAATGCCAAAAATGGGGTCAATTTTAATGCCAATTTGTACCCGTTTTTGTGATTAAAAAGGGGGTACAATTTGCTATAAATGTACGCGAAACGCCACAAATAGGGGGTAATTTCTCCTCTCAGAACGATCATGAGTCCTACCTCTGAATACAATTAAGTGACACCGCCGGGCGAAAAGAAAACAGAAGCATGCTTGGCTGACAATATTGCAGATAACAAAAGAGAGGAACGCAATTAGCCGTCTAATATAATTGGGTTTTTGACAGTATCACTTCAGAGTGTCTGAGACTGGTCTGAGTGTTAGTGCGTGATGGTTTGATTGATATCTTTATGGTGTCATAATGAAAGCAAATGATGTTGTGGCACAGTGATGTGTAAAATTGTGAACAACGTTATCTTAATAATATTGAGAAATTAATCGTCAAACTTGGGTTTCATTTTGTAGGGACACTCGGTATATGAATTAAAAATATACAGTCAAACCTGTCTTAGTGGCCACCTGTCTATAACAGCCAACCTGACTATAGTGGTCATTCAAAGTTATCCCTGCAGAGAAAAACAATGTAATTATGGAACCTGTCTGTAGATTGAGGTTAACTGTCTACGGTGGCCACCGTCTTTCCCTTAGGTGGTCCCTATACGCAGGTTTGCCTGTATTTCATCTGTGTAGTATGTAATACTGTCTTTAAAAACAAAAATCTTTTCACGCCTCTTGTCTGTGTTTATTTTAAAGTCCTCCAAGATGCCAGTCAAGGAGATCTCAAAGGAATCGGGAAGGTGTCCGGACACATTTGCAGAGACGAACAATGCAATTAGGAATCGACAGCCACCACCAACTCAATGGCACGGTTCAACCAAGTCGACCAATATGCCTTCGAGCATTCACTCAGTCAACGAGCACCATGCTTCAGGACGTTCTGTTGCTTCTGCTACAGGCGAGCAGTCGTTAGAACATGATAGACAGGCACCCGTGTCGATGTCTCGTACAGAACTGAACAGCGCCCCTTACGGTGCTTGGGGTCAACTCTTCAAATCAAGACAGGACTTTGTGGATATGCATATATTTTGATTAATAATTAAACTGATGAAACGTATTGTCTCACCGAAGATCCTCAGATCAGATCACCGGTCGAGAGTTAATCTGAATCGGTTTTTTCGAAACTGCCTAAAATAGTTAACTAGCATTCTTGGGAATATGCTTTCTTAAATCGGGCAAGAACTCCGTTAACATATATCCCGTGTTTTTAATATATATGTTTGTTTTTTTACAAAACCGTTGTCAAATTGTCTGTATATACATGTAGTACCATTCTAATGTAATTATATGCCATTATGTTCGATACATGAAATATATAACTTTTACAAAATAATGGCTTAGATAATACGATTTTTCAATTCGCTAGCCGTGCAAGGTTTCGCCAAAAAAAATCTAACTGATGTATACAAAATTATCAGGGCTGGATTCAAGTCAAGCAAATCGTGCATGGAAATCATATTTTGCTAATTTATAATGATACCGCCGGTGGTAATTGCTAACCAGAGGAAAACAATATTGAAAGTTTACCATGTTCACTATGTGAGAATACGGAACATTATATAATTATTTGGCGTGTTAATTAGCTACTGTGTAGCTTCAACTTTGTTATAAAAGTTTTTTAAAAATATGTACATTCTTTCTTCATCAGGTTACCAAATGGCGTTTCATAGTTTCAAAGGTATAGTTCAGTTTTAGTTTAGAGGGCGCTTCGAGAAATTTGTTTGTGAGGTAACCCAAGTGTAAAATTTGACAGATCACACAATTTAACCGACAGGATGGACTTTGTTTTATCCAAAAAAAATCAGAAACAGCTGGAATGTGCATATAAGTATATCCGATTGAAATAAATGTTGGGGACCAAGCCGCATAAAAAAAATTATGTTGATTCGAGCCTATATGACAGAGTGTGATGTGTCCATATTATAATGACATCACTGTCGCCGTGACCGGGTGGCAAATATGAAAGAAATTGCGATTCCGGTCACTACCTCATGACAACTTTCTTATTTCTTGACCGTTCATTTGCTTAACATTTTTTTACAGACCAATCCTCGCAATCTGATTCGTGTTAATTTGTTTGTTTTTTATTCTGTCCGATTATCCAATTTTAAAATAATATGTTTTAATGGTTGTGTTAATGGCGACAGTGGCCTAGTCTCACTGCACCGTTTCTTTTTCCGTTTCCTATCCGTTTGTAGCAGATACTGGCTGGAAACGAATGGTGCGGACCAAGCTCGAAATGGACTACATGTATATAGGATACTTTCAATTCGGCTCCGGCGTTTCCGATGTCTGCTTTTTTGACTGTGGCCATTTTGTTGCTAGATACACTGACCGTGTCGCCACATTTTGGTCGGACAGGAAACGGAAGGAGAAACGGTGCAGTGGGGCTAGACCATAACACAATGATAAATACTTCTTTTTTTTTTTTTTTAGTACGTACAGCATGCAAAATTACAGCATGCCAACATAAATTCTCAATATATAAAAAATTAAGCAGCATAACAAAATACAAATTTTTGACTTCCTTGGATTGCTTTCCACTTCAGTAACACCAGATTTACATAATCATGATTGAAGAAAGGGATTTTTGATAGAGGAATCTGTGATGAGACATACAGTAGTCAAAATGGTGCATTATCTCTGTATAAAATGCCTGGAAATCGAGGTGTACCGTCCGGTACATGTATGCATTGGCGTATAGCGTGGTCGGACTGATTGGGGGCACACCTTATGTATTTCTGTATGTTTTCACATTATATTTCCCCTTATGTTTGTATTGTTTTTGTCAAATTATTGGTCGGGCACGTGCCCCCCCCCCCCCCCCCCCCCCCCCATATCTATACACCACTGCCGGTATAGACAATCGTTTGTTCAGCATTTCTATTCAAGGGAGATCACTATAATCATTTTAGTTTTATAAGATGGTTAGATGTATTTTCACCAATTCACCAGGTTTGTGTAATCATGATTTTCATGCACCGTATTTTTTTAAGACGAGTGGTTTTTATAGTTTTCTTGTTTCGCAATTCGGCAGTGCATTGATTCTTAAACACGTATAGTAATTTGTAATGAATTGATATTATTTGAGCGAGCATACAATGATACATATTCAAAGTTATTTTGCGTGTATAATCAAGCTTTTTTTAGATGTGTAATAAAATTGTAACAATAATCATATGAAATTTGTTTGCATTTACTTGTGTTGTTTGTTTAGATAATTATGTCCTTGGGGTGGGGTGGGGGGGGGGGGGGGGGTTGACGCTCTCCGTTTGCTATCTGTATCCCCATTGTAAAGCATTTTGATACACAAAACAGCCAATACAAATTTAGAGGCAGCACACCCCTGTTGCACCCCCTCTGGATCTTCCACTATTATTCAAGGGGTTCCAGTTCCAATTTGACCGGCGGGGAGGAGGGGGGGGGGGGGGGGGGGGTATGCGATTCTTTTAGTATTTAGACTAATCACCTAAACATAAGACCATGGATTTAGCTATGCCAAACAGCGTCTTTTAGTATTTAGACGGCATCGAATCACCTAAACATATATAGGACCATGTATTTAGGTATGACTAACAACGTCTTCAAAATACACTTTAACATCAAACTCTTAATTACACATTTATTATTGTATATGTATTATGTAAACAAACGTGTTATAATTCTGTTTAGGATCACATTAACCAACTTCTTTTGTTTTAGTTTTCCAATCCACCATTGTGCATTCAACTCTCAAGTACGTCCTTTCAACACCTTCGAGTCATTTGTAAACAAACAGCCGTGCAAACAAGAGGGTGCCCCTATATAAACCTGAACATTTGATTCAATAAAGAGATCATCAAAACAATGTTAAAGGGGTAGTACAGTTTTGGTACGGCTGAGCTTTAGTAACCAAAACCTGCACAATAACATTACAAACTAGTAGTTCTAACTCCACCATGCTCTAAAGGTATGGAAAATTACGACTAAGTAAAAACGACTAAGTAAAAAGCCTGTTATCATTCAAAAAGAGCCATTAAAACACACTGAGGGCGCTCTCTATAAAAAGCATTGGTTTCAACCATTTTTCATACACAATTATGCATGTGATATTTTGTTGAAATAACGGTTAAATAGAGAGATCATCAACAACTATTTAAAAACTTCTTTTGAAATTTTTTGAAAAAGTGTAAGCATTTTTTAATTTAAAAAAAAATCATCGAATAAATCTGGGCCCCAGATTTATTTATTGATATTTCAGCCGTTTCTGAAACGATTTTGATCAAATAAAGTTTATTCTGCCATTAAAATTGTATGTTCTTTCAGATTTTGCACTCAGTTTTTCATTATCTCACAACAAATTATTTTGTGCAGCGCCCTCTATATCAAAACTGAACTACCCCTTTAAAGTTACAATTTACGAGTTACGACAATAGATATGTTGATAAAATATATAATAATTGATGGGGCCCAACATTAATTCCAATCGGATAAATGGATATTTCAGCTGTTTCTTAACTGTATTTTGATAAAACAAAGTTTATTCGGTCTTAAAAATCATGGAGTTTAATTGTCCAGGGGGTAATCGTCCTGGGGGTAATTATCCGGAAGGTAGTTGTCTTGGGGGGGGGGGGGTAATAATCCGGGGGGTAGTTATCCGGGGGGGAATCATCCGGGGGGTAGTTGTCTTGGGGGGTAGTTATCCGGGGGGTAGTTGTCCGGGGGGTAGTTGTCTTGGGGGGTATAATTGTCTTGGGGGTAATTGTCTTGGGGGTAATTGTCTTGGGGGGGGTAGCTGTCTTGGGGGGTAATTGTCTTGGGGGGGGGGGGGGGGGTAATTGTCCTAGGGGGGTAATTGTCCGGGTGGTAGTTGTCCGGGGGGTAATTGTCCTAGGGGGGTTGTTGTCCGGGGGGTAATCGTCCGGGGGTGGTTGTCCAGGGGGTAGTAGTCCGGACACGCATATATTACACCTTTTTTTTGGTTAATTACTACACAAATTTTTTTCAAGCGCCCTCTAAACCCAAACTGTGCTATATCCCTTTAAATTCAAACTAGTTGTCGATCACTCTTATATGGTCCGGGACGGATTTACGTAAATCCATTGGACTTAAAAATAAAGCCAACAATTTAAGGGTAGTATGATTAACAGTAAAGTACAATTATTACAAACAGTGCTTGAGAAAAACAAAAAGAGACTTACAATTAAAGGCATGCCTGTAAAGTGTCTAACTCCACGAATTTTGTTGGAGCTTCCTCGTTTCTCTTCTACCGTGTTGTTTAGCTTATGGTAAGAGAAGAATAAAAATAGGGTTATATTTTTTCAAATGCCCCTTTAGTATGAAGATAATTATCATTGAAATCTTTTATTTGAAAAGCGTTAGCAAACGCTTTTCAAATAAAGTACAATTGTCGTAGCTGAACACGTCCGGCCAGCGCGCGTGGGAAACCTTCCCGACCCGACTGAACTTTGAGCCGAGCGCGCGCAAATTCCATGAATTCTGTACCGTCTGTAAACAAACACGGGTGCGGATATCGTCAAACGGATGATTTTTACTGCAACAAATCTACGGCAGGCCATCAGTATTCGGTGATAAAATATGAACTCAATAATCGTTTTTTTCATTGGGTAAACAGTGATCGTTTTCTCTCAATCTTTCAATTGTATTTTTACAATGTAGAATAACGTTATGTAATAAAGAACTTGAGCGGAAAATGTTTGTTAATTTTCTTGGAGTCTATGTTGATGAACTTTTAAATTGGGATAATCATTGTAAACATTTAATACTATCTATCTCGAGATCAATTGGGATTTTGAATAAGTTACGATATGATTTGTGTAGAAAAACACTATTACTTCTGTATAATTCGTTGATATTGTCAAAACTATCATATTGTAATATAATGTGGGGTACAACTTGTAAACGAAATATTGATTCAATTTTTATATTACAAAAAAGGGCAATTAGAATATGCTCAGATTCTGCTTATCTTGCTCATACAAATCCTATCTTTAAAAGTTTAAATGTTTTAAAAATAACAGACATTAACGTATCTCAAACAGCCATATTTATGTATAAATTGAAAATAAATCTCATCCCTATGCACTTAAAGACCCTATTTATTCGCAATGATCAAATACACAATTATCAAACTCGTAGTTCATGTAAATATCATTTGTCTAACCCAAATACATTGCTTGCACAGAAATCCATTAAACATAGAGGTCCAGATGTATGGAATTACCTGCCGAATAGTATTACGCAATGCTCCTCATTAAATGTATTCAAATCCTCACTAAAAAAATATTTAATTATTTGTTACGATTAGGTGCATGTATATATCTTGTATAATCGATGTACTTATTTATTGTGTACTTTTATTTTTGTATATAGTTACATGAATATAATTATAACACTACAGTAAAAATGTGCCTTAATTCTCATCCACAATAATGGCAGAGGGTGGGCGGGCGGGGTGAGGGGGCGGTGGGGGGGGGGGGGGGCTACGACAAAGATATTATAATCATTTGTTCGTTAAATTGTACTAGTTATTACAGTTAACAAAGGGATCTGCCTCGACAGGATATCTATATCCTTTGCAGATCCCCCACATCCACTGTAATACTGTCCACACCACATGTATAACTTGTTTTTGTTTTGTTTTATGTATGTAATTTGCTGAAATTTTTATATTCTGTGTTTTTAAAGATGTGAAATAAAATTGAAATTGAAATTGAAAAAAAAAATTGATATAGGATTGAAGTCTCAAATGTCATTTTGTGCAATATCTGACACTTTACAGGTATCACTTTAATGTTGTACAAATGTGCAAATTAATGTAGTGTGTGGTGCGTTGAAAAACTCGTATGTCGAATACAAACTACCTCGGAAATATCTCGATATTCATGTGAGTAAAATTCTTGTTTGTGGATACGTGGAAACCTCATTGTTGATATTGTTTTCATCTATTTAAAAAACAGCCAATGGAAAACAGCAAAGATAGACGCCCAAACAAATGTATGTTTCCCTTTAATAATGAAATGAGTGTACGATTACCTACATCTCGGCATTGTTTACAACTACAACTTTTTTCCAAAAGGCGCTATATCCACTTTTTCAACTTTCGAGGAAAACAGGTTTCTTTGCCCAATTTTGTACACGTGCCTATGGGAATATGAAAATTTAATTATGTAGTCGATACTAATTGGTGATTCCAAGGGTACCCATGAAATTGATAGAATATAATCAAATGAAAGTAATTATATTACAACTGTATTCATGAAGGCTATACTGAATAAACAGCATGGTATTTATTGGAGGCGATATGTATGTATGATGATACAAACGAATACATGAATTATCTACAAGTCACGTGGGAATATCATCATTAATTTGGGATCACGTGATGTAATTTGTAATTTATGCATTGTTATTATTTTTCAAAGAGCATAGAAATTCAAAGTAAATTTGCTTGACAGTCGATCAAATGTTAATTTAAATACATATTTCATTTTATTGTCAAAAATTGGAAAATCTGTTTGCATGCATACAAAGAGTTACAAATCTATTCTACAGTTGCATTAATTGCAACTATGGGGGCAACACACCCCCGGCCCGGTCACTTAAATATGCATTATTGTTAGCACAGAAAACATCAATTACACATGCGTATAGAGGTATTCAATCAAATGCGCTCAGAAGACATTTCATTTTGATTTCATCCATTTTCTGTTCATTTAATTATCAATCGTGCATTGATACGTCAAAGAATAACACATAAGCAAATCATGTTTGTTTAAAACACATTTAATAAGCTTTCTTGACAAATAAAACAAGATATAACATTTTTGTAATCATAATAGAAACAAAAAACCGAGAAACACCTTGAAAATAAATAATGAATAAGGTTTTGTTCTGTTTAAGAACGTACGACTCCCTTGATTTAAAATCCTTAAATTCAAAGGGATGGAATAGTTCTGGTC
>JBAMJV010012364.1:0-29631 GCA_037951105.1 Echinarachnius parma | reverse complement strand
CCAAAAGTAGTAACAAAATGATTATGTCCATCGGATAGGGTATCTTTTCCACAAAAAAAACGATACCAAGAACAGGTCATTTTGGTCATGTAGTTTTTTTGTTTTAGAGGCGCTGTGAGTGACACCATAGTAAGGTTCCCATTTTTTGTCATTTTTTTACCAAGTCAAGTGTCTGATAAATCGCACTTATTGCCCGTCATAGCATCGAACAACGAGCAATACGCGTGCCATTTTTAGTGTCCATCATGCTGTTTTCCGAGAGAATGGGCATAGTTGTTCGATACTGTGACGGGCAGTAAGTCCGATATATCAGGCACTGACTTGTAAAAATTGACAGAAATGGGAACCTGACATGTGTCACTCCACAATGCCCTGAAACAAAATGTACACGACCAATAACTGACAGTTCTTGGATAATTTGGTATTGGAAAAGACACCCTATCCGATGGACATTACCTTTTTGTTACTATATTTTGGGAAGTGCCCCGTTCCGTTTGTTTGGGCCGCCCTTTATAGGTGAGATTTAGTGGCTATATAGTCAGATTTGGTGGTCTATTGGTAGACTTGGTGGCTATAAGTTAAATTAGTATCGGCTATAGTTAGATCTAGTGGTTATGGACTGTGTGTGGGCAGTATAAAAATAGAGTTAGCAACCAAAAAGAATATAGTGCAGGTTGCCTAATTATAATGTGGTAGTTACTTGTCACGTTACCGTAATTATGCTTTTTCATACATTAGTTGACATGTTGATTAATGTAAAGGGACATTTTCCCCAGCTTATAAATCACCTTTGGATTATTTCTCTAAACGTTAAAAACATATTTCATGCCAAATATACGACCCACATTGGCCTTTTTGAGCAAGGGATGAGCATCATCTCAAAGTAACTCGCTGTACGGGATAATCCCTTTGCATCGAGACACACATGGAGGCTGCCATTGGTGTTTATGAAATCGGATCGCTCTATGATGTGATGTCAAACCCGAACTACTCTTGATGTTGGCTCACGTGTGGCCTTGTGTTTGTGCACAAACCCCGCGAGCCTGCGAGAGCTAACAAAAAGAGGCGGAGCTTGTTTTGTTCAGGTTTGACGTAGCATTTCGGCGCGAACAATACAAATCCGGGTTTCAAAATATATAATGGCAACCTCCACGCTATACGCGATGATTGGGATTAGCCATACAGCGATTGACTTTGAATGATGCCCCTCCTTTGTTCAGAGGGCAAACATTGACATATTTGCATGAAAATATGTTTTTAATGTGTAGAGAAATTAATCAAAGTAAAATAGATGATGGGGAAACTTTCCCTTTAACGTCATCGGAATGTGAAAATTGCGTGTTGCGTCAGATATTTAATGCAAGTAATTTCCAAGGTATTAATCCGTACCGTAGTTGCTCTTCATACTCACTGTTAGCGTTTTCCTAACGATCAAACACGGGGTGTAGCGGGAGGTCGGACTGATTGGGGGGGGGGGGCACGCGAATGATTGGAGCAAAACTTATGCGTTTTTTTAATCTTCACACAGATGTTCGCCTTGTTTTTGTTAATATTGTTTTGGGCAAGTTATTGGGGTCAAAATCCCTGTCGGAAAAACACACTTATCTACAGTGTGAACACAGTATGAACACACAGGTGTTTTTACATTATGGACCACAATGTTAAAGTCTAGTGTCTCACAGTGTGAAAACCACTCACACTGTGAACACACTGTGAGAGGACCTATTGTCACAGTGTGAAATTTCCTGCGTTCACAGTGTGTATAACGGCGGGTTCACACTGTGTATCTCAGCAATTCCACAGTGTATTCACACTGTGTTCACACAGTGGATGAAATTGTTTTTCGGAAGGGTATGCCTCCCCCCCCCACCCCCCCCCCTTCATGTAGGTCGCCACCGGTTGGCGGATGTTGTTTCAAGGTTACCAAGGCCTAGCTCTTGGCAGACCTTTCTCCTGTATGCACGTCTGACTGCATGGTCATTTGCTCAGTAATGTTACCGGAACAAGGACAATCATATTTTGTTATATGTGTATTTTTGTGTGCATGCCAGTGCGTCTCTAGAGTATAACAATATTGACATAAATGCATGTGATGTGTGTGTGTGTGAGTGTGTCGAGTGTGCGTGCGTGCGTGTATGTGTGTGTTTTTGGTGGGTTTTTGTTCGTGTGTGTTTGTGTGTGTATGTGCGAGCGTGTTTGTGTGGCCTGTATGCGTGTGTGTGCGTGTGTGTGTGTGTTTAGAATAAAACAAATTTGGGTGGGTGTGAGCGTGGTGTGTGGCGTGTGTGTGTGTGTATCGTGTGTGTGTGTGTGTGTGTGTGCGTGTGCGTGTGCGTGTGCGTGTGCGTGTGCGTGTGTGTGTGAGCCTGTATGAACCCTAAAACAATATGGGGACATTTTTGTATCTTTAACCAACAAGTGCGGACACACGCGGAAGTGGGGACCGTCCGCACATCGTAATTCCCTCATTTTTCGATCCTTTCGACCAATAACAAATGTTATACTAAGTTGTCAAGTGATTGTCCCCATATAGTAGGTTAGAGACAGAATGAATGTTCTTCAGAAAGAGAATAGCGCCAGCTTGCGATAGATAAACAACTATTGCGACACGCGGCATTTTATGCGCACTGGATGGTGACCGGTGGTGTTACAAGTCTTACGTGGTTAATTCAATCAAATCCACATTGATGTCCACGCCTGTTGCGGTAATAGTACACGAACTGCACGCGCGCGCATCAGATGTCCCCACCTGTGCGGTAATAAACGCAAACTGTCCGTGTGTGTTTATTGTGTGTGTTTAGATTAAATGACATGATATAAATTAATTAATTGTCAGTAATTAATGTCAGTTCAATTATTACAATTTACAATATATATAGTCATATACTACAGATTACTGATCTTGAAAACGATCTTTAACATCTTGAAATTAACAATACAATAGAAGAATTGACAGAGGGGCTAACAAAATAGCGCAATGCTAATCGGGGCTAGTCCCGAAAATAAGTTTTTTACTGATTTTTGTGCAGACATTATTTAGATGTTTCTTCCTAGTACAAATTTTAGCAATACGAATCAAGAAACGATGCTGAATCAACAGATTCTAAAATGTTTGTATTAATTAAAAACTGACCCGATCTTACAAAATGTTTTCGTTATTTTGAAAAAGAATGTACTTAGTTTGGTTCACAAAGTCAATCATTGGCATTTCACAATTTCATAATATCCTTCAGGTTCATGCATTTTTTCCCTATCAATCAGTGTGTCTTTTTATCTTGATCAAAAATATGGAATAATTGGAGGTCATCTGCAAATACTCTAAAAGTCAATATTTTGACGAGTATATTTTTAATTTGATTATCAGATTAATCAATGAGAGTTTGGTACTATAGCCATGTTAACTAACCCGTACTGATGTTCGTATAATGTTTAGTTGTCTTCCGAGAATTTTAATAGAAGAGCAATTAACTATTTTTGTCATAATGATACTTTACTCATGGTTGGTGAAATAGAGATGGGTCTATGATTACCCGGTAATTTCCTATCTCCTTTTTGAATATGAAATGAAATAAATGAAAATGAAATTTTATTTACCAATGAAATTAAATGAATTTATTTACCAATTGAAAACATTTACAATATAATACAAAGTTTCCACAAAATGTAATCTTCCTTGGTAAAAAGGAACTAGTATACCACAAAATCTAAGTTGGTCTAGCCTAATAAATATATGCATTAAAAAGTATTGGATATTAAAAGCACAATAGGACAACGCAGTTGTCATATTAAACATAATGTACTGCTCATACAAAAACAGGAATCAAGATGCCGGAACATATATATACAATGGAAAAGAATCATTTCGAATGTAACAAATAACCTTTCAACCAATTTACGAAACGTGTGTATTGATCATTAACTTTTTAAATTTTGGAAGTTCATTCCATATTTTTAGGTTCGATATATGAAATGGATAGTTTTGCTTAATTCTAATTTTATTGGATCTAGTTTTGAGAATTTCTCGTAATTTTTACTTCTAGTATCATAACAAAGATCAATGCAGTACCAGTGGCCGTAGCGTGGTCGGACTGATGGAGGGGCACGCAAAATTATTGGGGGGCACACCTTATGTATTTCTTTGATTTTTTCAAATCAAAATCAAACATCACTGTCCTATGACATATCTGTATAAAAAAAATATTAAGGACAGATAAATTCCATAAAATAATGGAGCTTGTGTGCTCCCTTGACCCTTGAAACATATTGACGCATGCTCTCTTTTGAAGCAAATATATGTTCCTGACGACGGATAGTTCCACCCCAGACTTCTAGGCCATATGTATTGTGTGGTTCAACAAGTGTAAAGTACAACAATTAAAAATTCTTTTAGCACAAAATTTCGTATTCTATATAATACAACCTATGTTCTTTCTCAAGGAGAACCAAACAGAATCAACTTGTTTCATTTCATGTCCATTTTCATCAATATGACTCCAACAAATGAAGTATAAGGAACTTTTTCAAATTGTTCATGTGTTCATTACAATACTACCAAGAACATCAATTTTCCCTGCACTCTACTTTTAAATATGATGTACTTAGTTTTCTTAGTATAAATAGTAAGTTTATTTTCTTTACACCAGAGTTCCATTATCAAATCAATATATTTTTCCATCTCAATCAAATTAATAGCATCTCCTACACCCCTGAAAAGTATGAAATAAGCTAGAATCGTCTGCAAAGAGACGGAAATTAAAATAATCGGACGAGTTAGGAAGATCATTTATATTAATAAGGAAATAACGTTGACCTAACACAGATCCCTGGAACTACACAAGTTATTGGTAGTTTGTCTGAAATGAATATTATCATAATCAACAAAATTGAAATCTTATTAAATAAATAGTTCCTCATCACAAATTAGAGGCATTCCTCTCACACCGAATGCTCTAATTGATATAATATATTGTGATTTATGGTGTCGATCGCTTTAGCAAAGCCTAAAAAGAGTCCAACTGTGTATTACCCTTGAACAATATCATTGACAAATTTGTCTTTAACAGATTT
This sequence comes from Echinarachnius parma, assembly GCA_037951105.1. NCBI lineage: Eukaryota > Metazoa > Echinodermata > Echinoidea > Clypeasteroida > Echinarachniidae > Echinarachnius > Echinarachnius parma. The sequence goes on along the minus strand of JBAMJV010012364.1, from coordinate 24,564 downwards.
ATTAATGATTAATTTAGTACTATAGCCAGGAACGAAATCCATATTGGTGTTCATACAAAATAACAGTATTATCATTACAACTATAATCAATCGATTATTTGCCACTTTCTCAAATACTTACTTAAAACAGGTAAAATAGACATAGGTCTAAAATTACCTAGTGTAGTCTGTACTAACTTTTTTATGTACAGGAATTACCTTTTGCGATTTTCAATGTTATCGGAAATATACCAGTTGAAATTGATAAGTTTATTATATAAGCCTATGGGTGAGAAGAGTAATTAACAGCATCATCCAAAATACCAACGGGAATATCATCAAAAACCACAAGCTTTGTTTCTTTTCAAGGAACAAATTATATTTCGAACTTCAGTATGAGTAACGGGTAAAAAATAAAATGAATTAGATACTTTCTGACCCCAAAATGTATGAAAGGTACCATTTGTATCACCAAATTTTCTCCAATCTGTACAAAGAAATTATTAAACATTTCACAAATTTTCCAGGGATACTAGATTCTTCATATACACCATCATATTCATTCCTAACTTTTCTACTCTTCTTGATTTTCCTCCCTTTTTATTCAAAATGTCCTTAATATGCGTCCATACTTTTTTGAGTTACCTTTGATCTTTTACAAATAATTCTTCATAGTATTTTTTCTTCGCATATCGCAATACTAAATGTATTAGTCAATATATTTCTAAACTTTTTATATTTATTCAACTTTTCATCATTATGGTTTGACAATACAGATCGCTTATATAACTTATACTTGGTTTTAATTGACTTTAAATAGCTTTAGTAATCCATGGTTTCTTAATTTTCGGATTAGGACTACGAAATTGTAAAGGTGGCATGTTTTATCGCAAATCCTACGAAATTGTATGCATCTTTAACATCATTTGATTCATTACCTCATCCCATGTGATCGTTTCTAGATCATCACGTAAAGCTTGAACAGAATAATTGCTTATAACTTCGACATTTTCTCTTAGTTTCATTAATTAACGTTTGCTTATCAAAATAATTATGGAATATTGCATAACAGGGTAAATGATCTGAAATATCAACAAATAGAGTTCCTGAAGTTATTTCACATAAACTAATGTTTGTATAAATATGATAAATTAATAAGTAATACGTGTCGGCGAAGAAATTAGCTGTTGGAGTCCATAACATTCCATCATCGTCTGAAGTTCATTTGACCTTTCATTAACTATATTCAGATTCACATTAAAATCCCAACTATATACACTGAAACTTGATGATACACTGAAACTTGGTACAATATCGGTACAACTCTGGCCACTTAAAGTGTGTTTGGAAGTATTCCTGTTGTTAACGACAGATTTAACATAATTATGTGCAAGTGGTTTACAAACAAACACCTTGCATCTTTTAAGAAAACGTACTGGCAAGTCCATCATATCCGCATGCCTTCTTGAATTCAAAAGTATTAATTACATATTTTACTTTAATATAGACTAGTGACTAGAAGGAAAAAGAAAGATTTTTCATGACGATGACCTAAATAGTAATTGTATTTTGAATTCATATCGACAGTTTTACTTGCAAGATTTGTAGCGATATTAGCTTTTCAAATTAAGTAGTTACATTCATGCTCATAACCATTAGTTTCTTTTCTTACAAGTGTTTGAATTTGAGTATCATTTTGTGAGTACTTTCTTGTTTAATAATTCATTTATATGTTCCAAGTCCTTTTCGAGTTATTTGTATCCCTCCCGAATTGGGTATCATGATGCATTTGTTTTGCTGTTCTTAAAACTGTTGTTAATATGTTTCTATAAATTTTATATTTTGTTAAATTATCGACCGTTTGATTGCTTTTGTTATCCAAGATTTAGATTTCTTTTTACGGAAGTATTCAGTCTTCTTTTTTATTAGGCGCGTGTTTGTCACAAATTTGTATAAACCGTTGAAAAAAGGGGGATTGTAAGCATCATTAGCTTTGGAGCATTCGTGAACGTCTTACCAATTGCTCACTCATTAATTCATTGCTCAATGACTCTACATATTAATATAGAAAGTTTCTGGCAAGTCACATCTTTCTTGTTTGATGACTGCGATTTAAACTTTTAACGACATAAACAAGGAAATGATATCGGCTGTTTCAACATTAACACAATCTGACTAACTATTATAAGACAAAATATTTGTATAAATATGATCAATAAGAGATGACGATCTACAATTTGTTACTCTAATTAGTCGATCTATCAGTTGGCGCAAACCATAAGATTTGGTCATATGTACGAAATGTTTGCTTCTGTGATCTAACATTAACATATTAATATTAAAATCTCCTATGACATTACAAGGATTTCATTCTTAATGCAAAATATGCAATATCCTGTTCATGTCATTACAATTATCGAGGATACTGTCTGATTATAAGGTGTAATATAATAGTTGTATTAGGTTTCCACGTTAAAACGAACTGTCCCCTCACCACACACATTATACATGATGGTGTCCCCGTAATACACACTTGTTAACAGTGAGTGTATAGTAAAATATAAGGTGTAATAGAATGGTTGTATTAGGTCCCCACTTAAAAAAGGGAACCGTCCCCTCTCCACACACCTCATACATGATGGTGTCCCCGTAATACACACTTGTTAACAGTGTGTGTATAGTTAAATATAAGTGTAATAGAATGGTTGTATTAGGTCCCCACCTCAAAAACGAACTGTCCCCTCTACACACACCTCATACATGATGGTGTCCCCGAAATACACACTTGTTAACAGTGTGTGTATAGTTAAATATAAGGTGTAATAGAATGGTTGTATTAGGTCCCCACCTCAAAAACGAACTGTCCCTCTCCACACACCTCATACATGATGGTGTCCCCGTAATACACACTTTTTAAGTGTGTGTGTTTATTTTATACAAGTTGTAAAATATGGTTGTATTAGGTCCCCATTTTAAAAACGAACTGCCCCCTCTCCACACACCTCATACATGATGGTGTCCCGTAATACACACTTGTTAACAGTGTGTGTATAGTTAAATATAAGGTGTAATAGAATGGTTGTATTAGGTCCCCATTTTAAAAAAGGAACTGTCCCCTCTCCACACACCTCATACATGATGGTGTCCCCGTAATACACACTTGTTAACAATGTGTGTATAGTTAAATATAAGGTGTAATAGAATGGTTGTATTAGGTCCCACCTCAAAAACGAACTGTCCCCTCTCCACACACCTCATACATGATGGTGTCCCCGTAATACACACTTTTTAAGTGTGTGTGTTTATTTTAATACAAGTTGTAAAATAATGGTTGGATTGGTCCCCATTTACAAACGAACTGTCCCCCTCTCCACACACCTCATACATGATGGTGTCCCCGTAATACACACTTGTTTACAAGTGTGTATATAGTTAAATATAAGGTGTAATAGAATGGTTGTATTATGTCCCCCACTTTAAAAAAGGAACTGTCCCCTCTCCACACACCTCATACATGATGGTGTCCCCGTAATACACACTTGTTAACAGTGTGTGTATAGTTTAAATATAAGGTGTAATAGAATGGTTGTATTAGGTCCCCACCTCAAAAACGAACTGTCCCCTCTCCACACACCTCATACATGATGGTGTCCCCGTAATACACACTTTTTAAGTGTGTGTGTTTATTTTGATACAAGTTGTAAAATAATGGTTGTATTAGGTCCCCATTTTAAAAACGAACTGTCCCCTCTCCACACACCTCATACATGATGGTGTCCCCGTAATACACACTTGTTAACAGTGTGTGTATAGTTAAATATAAGGTGTAATAGAATGGTTGTATTAGGTCCCCACCTCAAAAACGAACCGTCCCCTCTACACACACCTCATACATGATGGTGTCCCCGTAATACACACTTGTTAACAGTGTGTGTATAGTTAAATATAAGGTGTAATAGAATGGTTGTATTAGGTCCCCACCTCAAAAACGAACTGTCCCCTCTCCACACACCTCATACATGATGGTGTCCCCGTAATACACACTTGTTAACAGTGTGTGTATAGTTAAATATAAGGTGTAATAGAATGGTTGTATAAGGTCCCCACTTTAAAAAAGGAACCGTCCCCTCTCCACACACCTCATACATGATGGTGTCCCCGTAATACACACTTGTTAACAGTGTGTGTATAGTTAAATATAAGGTGTAATAGAATGGTTGTATTAGGTCCCCACCTCAAAAACGAACTGTCCCCTCTACACACACCTCATACATGATGGTGTCCCCGTAATACACACTTGTTAACAGTGTGTGTATAGTTAAATATAAGGTGTAATAGAATGGTTGTACTAGGTCCCCACCTCATAAACGAACTGTCCCCTCTCCACACACCTCATACATGATGGTGTCCCCGTAATACACACTTTTAAGTGTGTGTGTTTATTTTAATACAAGTTGTAAAATAATGGTTGTATTAGTCCCCATTTTAAAAACGAACTGTCCCCCTCTCCACACACTCATACATGATGGTGTCCCCGTAATACACAATTGTTAACAGTGTGTGTATAGTTAAATATAAGGTGTAATAGAATGGTTGTATAAGGTCCCCACTTTAAAAAAGGAACTGTCCCCTCTCCACACACCTCATACATGATGGTGTCCCCGTAGTACACACACTGGTAACAGGTGTGTGTATAGTTAAATATAAGGTGTAATCATTTACGTTTCACCCAAGTTAGAAAATATCCGCTCCTCAGGCCTGAGGAGAGGTTGAGAGATTCGTGCCTCTAGTAGAATGTTATCACCGTTTACACCGTTCTTATCGGTTAACTGCGTGTAACCGGAGGAGATTATCTCTATAATACCACTAGGTCTCGGGGGGGGGGGGCAGTTAACAGGGCATGGAATGTTAACGAAAGCTATTAAAATGGTTGAGTTGATTTCCACCGTGTGGAGATCACGCTAACTTAGTGAAACGTAATGTAGAATGGTGTATTAGGGTTCCCCACCTCAAAAACGAACTGTCCCCTCTCCACACACCTCATACATGATGGTGTCCCCGTAATACACACTTTTTAAGTGTGTGTGTTCATTTTAATACAAGTTGTAAAATAATGGTTGTATTAGGTCCCCACCTCAAAAACGAACTGTCCCCTTCTCCACACACCTCATGATGGTGTCCCCGTAATACACACTTTTTAAGTGTGTGTGTTCATTTTAATACAAGTTGTAAATAATGGTTGTATTAGGTCCCCATTTTAAAAACGAACTGTCCCCGTCTCCACACACCTCATACATGATGGTATCCCGTAATACACACTTGTTAACAGTGTGTGTATAGTTAAATATAAGGTGTAATAGAATGGTTTGTATTAGGTCCCCACTTTAAAAAAGGAACTGTCCCCTCTCCACACACCTCATACATGATGGTGTCCCCGTAATACACACTTGTTAACAGTGTGGTATAGTTAAATATAAGGTGTAATAGAATGGTTGTATTAGGTCCCCATTTTAAAAACGAACTGTCGCCCTCTCCACACACCTCATACATGATGGTGTCCCGTAATACACACTTTGTACAATGGTGTGTTTAGTTTGATATAAGGTATAACAGAATGATTGTATAAGGTCCCCACTTTACAAACGAACTGTCCCCTCTCCACACACCTCCACTACTCATACAGTGATGGTGTCCCCGCAAAAGACACTTTTTAAGCGTGGTGTTTATTTTAATACAAGGTGTAAAGGAATGGTTGTATTTAGGTTCCCCATTTTACAAACGAACTGTCCCCTCTCCACACACCTCATACATGATGGTGTCCCCGTAATACACACTTGTTAACAGTGTGTGTATTGTTAAATATAAGGTGTAATAGAATGGTTGTATTAGGTCCCCACTTTAAAAAAGGAACTGTCCCCTCTCCACACACCTCATACATGATGGTGTCCCCGTAATACACACTTGTTAACAGTGTGTGTATAATTAAATATAATGTGTAATATAATGGTTGTATTAGGTCCCCACCTCAAAAACGAACTGTCCCCTCTCTACACACACCTCATACATGATGGTGTCCCCGTAATACACACTTGTTAAAAGTGTGTGTATAGTTAAATATAAGGTGTAATAGAATGTTTGTATTAGGTTCCCCACCTTCAAAAACGAACTGTACCCTCTCCCACAACACCTCATACATGATGGTGTCCCCGTAATACACACTTGTTAACAGTGTGTGTATAGTTAAATATAAGGTGTAATAGAATGGTTGTACTAGGTCCCCACCTCAAAAATGAACTGTCCCCTCTCCACACACCTCATACATGATGGTGTCCCCGTAATACACACTTTTTAAGTGTGTGTGTTTATTTTAATACAAGTTGTAAAATAATGGTTGTATTAGGTCCCCATTTTAAAAACGAACTGTCCCCTCTCCACACACCTCATACATGATGGTGTCCCCGTAATACACACTTTTTACAGTGTGTGTATAGTTAAATATAAGGTGTAATAGAATGGTTGTATTAGGTCCCCACCTCAAAAACGAACTGTCCCCTCTCCACACACCTCATACATGATGGTGTCCCCGTAATACACACTTGTTAACAGTGTGTGTATAGTTAAATATAAGGTGTAATAGAATAGTTGTACTAGGTCCCCACCTCAAAAATGAACTGTCCCCTCTCCACACACCTCATACATGATGGTGTCCCCGTAATACACACTTTTTAAGTGTGTGTATAAGGTGTAATAGAATGGTTGTATTAGGTCCCCACTTAAAAAACGAACTGTCCCCTCTCCACACACCTCATACATGATGGTGTCCCCGTAATACACACTTTGTACAATGTGTGTTTAGTTTGATATAAGGTATAACAGAATGATTGTATAAGGTCCCCACTTTACAAACGAACTGTCCCCTCTCCACACACCTCATACATGATGGTGTCCCCGTAATACACACTTTTTAAGTGTGTGTGTTTATTTTAATACAAGTTGTAAAATAATGGTTGTATTAGGTCCCCATTTTAAAAACGAACTGTCCCCTCTCCACACACCTCATACATGATGGTGTCCCCGTAATACACACTTTTTAAGTGTGTGTGTTTATTTTAATACAAGTTGTAAAATAATGGTTGTATTAGGTCCCCATTTTAAAAACGAACTGTCCCCTCTCCACACACCTCATACATGATGGTGTCCCCGTAATACACACTTGTTAACAGTGTGTGTATAGTTAAATATAAGGTGTAATAGAATGCTTGTATTAGGTCCCCACTTTAAAAAAGGAACTGTCCCCTCTCCACACACCTCATACATGATGGTGTCCCCGTAATACACACTTGCTAACAGTGTGTGTATAGTTAAATATAAGGTGTAATAGAATGGTTGTATTAGGTCCCCACCTCAAAAAAAGGAACTGTCCCCTCTCCACACACCTCATACATGATGGTGTCCCCGTAATACACACTTGTTAACAGTGTGTGTATAGTTAAATATAAGGTGTAATAGAATGGTTGTATTAGGTCCCCACCTCAAAAACGAACTGTCCCCTCTCCACACACCTCATACATGATGGTGTCCCCATAATACACACTTTTTAAGTGTGTGTGTTTATTTTAATACAAGTTGTAAAATAATGGTTGTATTAGGTCCCCATTTTAAAAACGAACTGTCCCCTCTCCACACACCTCATACATGATGGTGTCCCCGTAATACACACTTGTTTACAGTGTGTGTATAGTTAAATATAAGGTGTAATAGAATGTTGTATTAGGTCCCCACTTTAAAAAAGGAACTGTCCCCTCTCCACACACCTCATACATGATGATGTCCTCGTAATACACACTTGTTAACAATGTGTGTATAGTTAAATATAAGGTGTAATAGAATGGTTGTATTAGGTCCCCACCTCAAAAACGAACTGTCCCCTCTCCACACACCTCATACATGATGGTGTCCCCGTAATACACACTTTTTAAGTGTGTGTGTTTATTTTAATACAAGTTGTTAAATAATGGTTGTATTAGGTCCCCATTTTAAAAACGAACTGTCCCCTCTCCACACACCTCATACATGATGGTGTCCCCGTAATACACACTTGTTAACAGTGTGTGTATAGTTAAATATAAGGTGTAATAGAATGCTTGTATTAGGTCCCCACTTAAAAAACGAACTGTCCCCTCTCCACACACCTCATACATGATGGTGTCCCCGTAATACACACTTTGTACAATGTGTGTTTAGTTTGATATAAGGTATAACAGAATGATTGTATAAGGTCCCCACTTTAAAAACGAACTGTCCCTTCTCCACACACCTCATACAAGATGGTGTCCCCGTAATACACATTTGTTTACCGTGTGTGTATAGTTAAATATAAGGTGTAATATAATGGTTGTATTAGATCCCCACTTAAAAAAACGAACTGTCCCCTCTCCACACACCTCATACTTGATGTTGTCCCCGTAATACACACTTTTGACAGTGTGTGTTTAGTTTTATATACCGGTAAGGTGTAATAGAATGGTTGTATTAGGTCCTCACTTTAAACACGAATTGTCCCCTCTCCACACACCACATACAAGATTGTGTCTTCGTAATACACACTTTTTACTGTGTGTGTTTTGCTTAATATAAGGTATACTAAAATGGTTGTATAAAGGTACCCATTTTAAAAACGAACTGTCCCCTCTCCACACACCTAATACATGATGGTGTCCCCGTAATACACACTTTTTACAGTGTGTGTTTAGTTTTATATAAGGTGTAATATAATGGTTGTATAAGGTCCCCACTTTAAAAACGAACTGTCCCCTCTCCACACACCTCATACATGATGGTGTCCCCGTAATACACACTTGTTACAGTGTGTGTATAGTTAAATATAATGTGCAATATATATAAGTTGTATTAGGTCCTCACTTTACAAACGAATTGTCCCCTCTCTACACACCACATACAATATCGTGTCTCCATAATACACACTTTTTACTGTGTGTGTTTTGCTTAATATAAGGTATACTAGAATGGTTGTATTAGGTACCCACTTTAAAAACGAATTGTCCCCTCTCCACACACCTCATACAGGATGGTGTCCCCGTAATACACACTTTTGACAGTGTGTTTATAGTTAAATGTCCACATTTAATGTCCACATTTAAATGTCCACATTTCACACATCCCAATCATGGGGTGCACGTCCCCGAAATGCACATCTTTATCAATGCGTGCATGTGTGAAAAAAGGCCCCCAGACAAATGTTAAAAATGAATTGTCCCCACTTTACACACTTTATCCATGATGTATGTCCCCAAAATATACACTTCTCAGTGCGTGTGTGCTTGTGTGCAATTAGGCCCCCAGTTAACCGTTAAAAACAAGTTGTCCCCATATAGCCCATTACAAGACTGTGTGTGTGTGTGTGTGTGTGTGTGTGTGTGTGTGTGTGTGTGTGTGTGTGTGTGTGTGTGTGTGTGTGTGTGTGTGTGTGTGTGTGTGTGTGTTCTCACGCCGGCATTCTTGTGGGGTCTCGTGTGGGTACAATTATATACCTGTGGGGTATTTTTTCCTTGTGGGGAATAAATCATAGACCCCAATAAGTAATAGCCTTAAATCTGCGTATTTAGCTTCAAAGAGTATGTGACAAAATACTGTGACTGTGCCCCATAAGTGATACTTGAGGAAACATTTTTTTTTCTAGACACACCCCTACCCTCCCATGCACTCAGAAGGTTGCCTTTTTTCGTTGCAAAGATTTTGTGAACAAAAAAAACAGTTTGTAGTAGCACTCCTTCAGCCTGTAGTAGCACAAGTACCCCACAAGTCGGGTGCCCACAAGTATGCCTGGGCAAGTATGTGTGTGTGTGTGTGTGTGTGTGTGTGTGTGTGTGTGTGTGTGCGTGCGTGTCTGTTTGAAAGTTTATGATTGTTGTATATTTGTTCATAACATTATAGTAGAACGAGTGTCAACAGTCTGGACGTTCATTTGAATATTATTTATCTCATTAACATGTATTTGACCACGTGGTAATATTATTCAGTTGATAATCCGCAATGACTCTGCCTTTTCATCCTCTGACCCGTTTCTATATCTCCCCCATCCCTCACCCCTTTCCATCCTGATCACACCCTCGTTTCATATCTTCCTTTATCTCCCATCTATTATATATACATATCTCCCTCTACCCCTCTCTTTCTTTGTTCCCCTCTGTGAAATGAAATGAAATGGATTTACTGTCCATAATAATCAGTTCAATATTTACAATTTACAATACATATAGTCATAGTACAGATTAATGAAAAATCTTGAAATTAACGATACAATAGAAAGAATTGACAAAAGGGCTAACAAAATAGCACAGTGCTAATTGAGGTTAGTCCCGAAAATAATAAATTACACAAACAAAATACAATTCAGCTGAACTAACTTATTTACACTATATACATAAATTGAATTTGTATCAATTAAAAAAGATATATAATATATATACACGTTCATATATATAAAATATTAATAATAATAATAAATAAGTAGATAAATGAATAAATGTATATTTATTTAAATATACTCGCTGCAAATATACTGTTTTAGTGCTTGGCAAAAGCTTTTCCGTCTATTATTTTCCCTTAAAGTCATCGGTAGTTGGTTCCACAAATGTGGTCCTGAATATGATATAGATTGTTTGTTTTAATTTTGATAACGTTTTATATATTACATTTCTGTCCTTTCTTTATCTGTCCATATATGTATCGTTCTATACTATCTATTCATTGAAACATCCATTCATCGACCTTTCTATCTATCAATCTATCTATCCATCTATTCATCCAAATGTCCATCTGTTCATCAATTTATCCATCCATCCATCCATCCATCCGTCCATCTATCTATCTATACATCCATCCATCCACCCATCCATCTTTTATCTAAATATCCACTTATCAATCAATCCATTCATGCATTCATCCATCCATCTATTCTATCGATCATATATCTTTCTTTTTCTTCAAATTTCTTATGAAGGGCACACACTCTTGAGTAAAGTTCACAAATAAATGGCAGGAACACAATATTTTTAAGACATGATGTTATTTTAAAGGCAAACTCTTTACAAAAAGAACATTATTTTCTTATTAGATGTACAGATAAACTTGAGTTTACATTTCTCATTACAATCATACTACTTGTGTATCACAGTCACTCATAGAGTTACACAGAGTAAGGCATCTAGAAAATAGAAAGAAAATTACAAATTCAATTGTATAATTCATAAATTATTTGTTTAAACTGACAAAAGAAACATTAAAAGAAAGAAGCATATTTTGCATTGATTACAATGTTAATTCAGATATACAAGTACAAGAGGCATTCAAAGAAGAAAATATTGAAATAAAACTCTAAATAATAAGAGCTGAAATGCAATACAATGTATAACACAATGAGTAGGCAGTAAATATTACATGTGCCACATTCAGAAGTGAAAATTGTCTTTTTATACAATGAACGTGTAAGTTGAACTTGTAGTCATTATCCTGTGCCCATATAAAACTGTGCGGCTAAAACTCATTCTAATTAAGCAAAGTATATGATACAACTGTGCCCATAGAATTATAACTAAATGCAACTGATAAAGCTTTGAAAGACTTGGAGAGTCAATATACATGATGGCCTGCAGGCCTGTCGACCAATTTTTCTAGCATTATATGTTACTTTGTTGTTCTTTTTACAATTTTTACCCGACAACATGGATCTAGATTTGTTCCTAATGTCCTTTGACACACAATACAAGACAGAAAAAATGACAGAGACATTGCCCAGTTCATTTGAAACGGTCTTCTCATTATACCAACATGACCAAAACAATAGTCACTAGTCAATTGCACAAACTGATACCATGTCATGTAAGTTATAATTCCAGAATACTAAGAGGGGATTACATAAAACACAATGTTATTTGAACCCAGGCATAGGTTGGGTTAAATTCAACACACTGCTATTAATACATGTATCAAATTAAACCAAATGGAAAAAAAAAACCCAATGACTGTTATGAGATTAAATTATGTCCTTTTAACCTAAGGTTGAGGCGGGCCAGCTCATGGTAATTTAGGGTTTAACATGTTTTGCAGTCAACATTGTGATAGAAAATTTTAGAAAATTTGAGAAAAACATACAAAACACAATTTTATGAGCGTGTACATGTACATTAGAATTTGAAATCCATTTTCAATCTATAAAAGGCATTTTCCAAGTAAAACATCATGGTGTTACCAAAAATTCACCACTTTGACATTTGACTCCTGCATGTATTTATATATAATCATAATAATGAGATAAGAAATATTCGAAGGATTCAAATGCCAACATTAGGTGATTCTGTCGTTAGTTTTCCACCATCGTGGTAATCAACTCGGTCACATTCTTATCAGTTTCTGACAGCTTTGTCACTACTGTCAACAATCCCAGCTATGTTTACTGCCCCCCCCCCCCGAGGCCCAGTGCTATCACAGAGAGAGGGGCAAGTGATAAGAAAGTGTCAACACTGATAACAAATCTCCTGGATGCAGGCTTGAGAGCGAAAAACTCGCACCGCTTGTCAGGCCCTCAGAAGCGGTTTTCAGCAAGCGATAAAATTACGTCATGAAAACGGTTTCTTTGTGATAACATGACATTTTGTCCACATTTGCTTTACATAACAGACCTGTACAGTACACATGTCATAACTATCCAATTCATGAAAATGAACTTGATTATAACATATATTTGTTTTGATCCAAGCCTAAGATACCCAAGACTAAACTGATTAAATACTAATAGTGCAACACTGAATGTTTGAAATGATATATACAAAAGCGGTATCACTAAATCGGAGATCCCTCACACATATCTACAGTTTGATTTTGTATTCTTCGGGTTTGTGTCAGGTTTAGAATAGCTTCTGACCAATCGAAAGCACTGAAAAGTGGTTTTCCGGGACGAATTAACCATCACAAGTGCTTTCTAGCTCAGTTGGTAGAGCCCTGGTCCAGCAATCCTATTTTCTTTGCTCATTTTCATTCATACCATATATTTCTGGTCAGTTTCCCTATGCTTGAAATAATCAGTATTTAATTACTAATTTCTGAGTAATGCATATACATGTATATACTATACACATTTTACAATTGTCATAAGAATCTAAAATGATAACAAAGAAGGAATTAAACACAAGAAATATACAAAACACATAGACAAATGCTCAAAGCGAATTCACATTCAAAATTCTTTCATGATATACAGATATTAAAGGTACGTAACTACATTGACATATACATATACAACGTGCTGCACAACTAATAGTTGAGTTTCGTAATGTATTCATACATTATGCAGACCTTATAAACATAAGGTTGCCACCGAAGACAATGAAGCTTGCCAGAGCTTGTCTGGCATTGCAGCTAATAATGAACTTAATTCATAGCATGAAGAAGAGAAATTTCACATCTAGACATACCAGAGGACTAGCCCTTTTCTGTAGCTTTCATCACTCATAGTCAAGTATATAGTAGCCTAGGGCGACAGATACAGACATGTACATGTAGATAAAGCGCAACCAAATATGCCCAAGTCTGTAGGAAGGACTTTTCAACCCATTTTAACACATTGTCCAAGAAAATACCAGGAATGGCGTCAACTCAATGGAAAATGCATTTTTAAGTTCATAAATAGCTGTTTATCAGAGCAGGCCATATGAATCATACATAACATTTGAATACATTACGAAAATGATCTATCGTCGCAATACTGAGATGTGAAAAAGAAAAAAACACATTCTGATTTGGATATTGCCATTTTGTGTAATACTATATGAACATCCATGCTACATTGTAAGTACAAGTGCAAACCTTTTGAGTGTATAATACCGCCTTACATGTACTTCAAATACATGTAATTCAGACTACAGGCAAACTTTGTACAGTGGAACCACTTTATAATGAGCTCTGTTTAATGCCCCGGTACCGGATATAGCGAAGTAATTCCACCAGTCCATGGTGTATGTATTTTGTTGTTTTTAAGCCCTGATATTAACAAGGAATCACTTAAGGAATCAATTCTACATGCAGTTACCATTTCCTACTCATACAAAATAAAGAGTTAAAATAAAGACTCATACAAAATAAAGAGTTAAAAATATGCCCAAGTCTGTAGGAAGGACTTTTCAACCCATTTTAACACATTGTCCAAGAAAATACCAGGAATGGCGTCAACTAAAAATAAAGAAAACAAATCTTCTTTTTCTTTAGGATTTAAATGACAAAAAAGATCATATGTATCTCTTCAGATTTATGTGTATTTTTTTCTTTAACAAAACATGTTCAGAGCATAAGCAAAGGAAAATTTACACCAATTTTATCAAGATTACCATTTCATTAAACAATTGCATTACAGATTATCCTTAATTGCAATGAGTTAATACATAACCTCAGTAATACCACTCATCTTATGAAATCAATCAATCAATCAATTAATTAATTGTGCAATTTGCAAATGAACTACTGTATAAGCCATATATTTCCCGTACATACATTTTCGCGTATCAGGACTTTACGCCAATTTCGCGAGTGGTTAAATTCGCGTTCGTCCGTTACCAACATGCATTCATGACCGTCTTGAGAGAGATGCTAGCGCAGTAATGCATGCATTACAGGTATGTGTATTGCTTTGCATTAGGCGTCAATATTTTAGCGTGTTGCTATCCGCGATTCACAAGTGATCTGCGAGATTCGCAAAATATATGGCGTATTCAGTATATTAAGTAATTGTGCAATTTGCAAATGAACTGTATGGCACTGCGGCATTAGCATAGATACTCCAAGTACAAGCAGGACACATAAATAGATTTGAGCAGTTAGCAGTATTAATTTGACTCAATGGACTGAAGTACAAAGTTAGGCAATTTAAAGGCAGCATCATTTATTGAATGTAAAGAAGGCAGAAATGTACAGGCACGAGATATGACACAAATTACCATTTAATATTTTTTTTCTTTCATTATACACCTTAAATGTTATGATTGTTTTGTTAGAACATCATTTCAATTTTTGAGAACAAGATAATTGTCAACCTTAAAAGTCTAATACTTTGTCAAATGTTAATTCACATAGTCAGATATGTTCATTCAAACTAAACCATTAGCAGAAAAGCTTATTAAGAAATAAATGAAGATTTACAAATAATGCTGACCTAGACTCAGTTTTATAGAGCAATGCCAATAAATGAATATTGCTAATTTAGAAATACATATTGGTGTTAATCAATAACGAGCTATCAGTGTTTATATGTCAAATGTCTGGGCCTGTCAAAAGAAGATAAATACAGATAAATTATGTACCTTAATAACAAAGGGAAACAATTATTATTAAAGTTTTAACAACAGGTTACCAATGGTATTTAAGCCATTATCACAAGCATAATCTGACGAAAAGATATTTGATCACATTCGCGATTTTTAATAGATAAGCCGTTTCCAGCAATATTTTCTTCATTTTTCTTAATTCAAATGACTATGTCACTTCAGGACACAATCTAACTGATCAAACAACCTTTTTTTGTGTTTACATATGATAGTTTTTCCAGAGAGAAAAGTAGTATCGGGTCACAAGGCACAAACCACATAGAATGAATGACAGGTGCAAATTACATTTCTCTGCACAGATGAGAAACTGTCAAAAATGTTAGAGCATCTACTAAAGATAAATCGCCAATCTAATATCAAGAGTGCAAAAAAGAATCAGAAGATACCATCCTATTAAGAAAGGGTTTCCTTTGTCTATATTTTGTAGATGTCGTACATATATACTTTGTTTGAGTCCACTTTTCCACACTTCTCTTCACATGTAGAGTCATACAACCTTAAGACACTAGAGAAAATATGCAATACAAGACCATGGCATGTATTGACCATCATTTGACTATCATCCACCTGTCCACACTTTTCTTCACATGTAGAGTCACACAAACTTATAAGTAACTAGAGAAAAGTTACGAGACCCTGGCATGAATTGACCATCATTTGACTATCATGATCTGCACACACAAGAAATATTCACATTTCATCAGTCACACAATAAAGTTAGTCACTGTTGAGGGCTCTGGAGTGACTACCTTCCTTGGTTGATCCTTGACTTTCATCAATTTATCTCCTTGGTCTAGCTTCCACTCAAATTCATTTGACTATTTTTTATTAGTCAATTCTTAGTATTCTTAGTCATTTTTTACATTCATTCACCATGACTAGTTTTTATTAGTTCTTTGACTAGTTTTTAATAGTTTTTGACTAGTTTCTGTAGTCATTATTTGACAGTTTTTCTTTGACCAGTTTGGTTAGTCTGTCCATGACTAATTAAGTGTGTCATCTAAGTGTATCATATGTTTAGTCAGTCTTTTCATGACTAACTAAACCATGTCATATATTTAGTTAGTCTTTCCATGACTAACTAACCATGTCAAATGGCATCCCCATTCTCTTCCTCATGATCGTTCATTGAAGAAAATAACACTGGCTCCTCCATCTCATCCTTCGGCTTACGAGGTCGGAAAATCTGCGGACTGCGCGTGGGGGACCTGAATGGAAAAACAAAAAATAAATGTTTTGATGCATTAAGCTCCTGATATCTATACAATAGCATCCAGCATAGTTGGATTGATTGGGGGGGGGGGGGGGGGGGGGGGGTGGGGGCACATCTCATGTTCTTTATATATTTTGTTTTATTTTGTTCACTTATGTAGTGTTTTGGTCTCATTACTGAGGTCACGGGGCAAATGCCCCCCATGTAGCTATGCCACTGATAATGTCTATATGACATTTTACAGATTTTGGTTGTTGCCAAGACTATCATCAAAATGGGAAGAAATCATAATTGAGACAAATAGAGTGCAAATAGTTTCATGTTGAAAACTACATCATTCCCATGAACTGTATTACAGTGAGCAAACATCGAAGGAAAACACGAAAAGTGGCCAGTGTATTTGAATAATATCAGGTTGCTATTAAAGGGACAGTTTCCCAAACATTTATTTACTTTTGATTAAGTTCTCTACACATTAAAACAGAATTTCATGCAAATACTTCCAACATTGGCCCTCTGGGCAAGGAAGGAGCATCATTCAAAGTCACTCGCTGTACAGGCTAATCCCATTATCACATAGAGCATGGGGGCTGCCATTGATGTTTAAGAAACTTGGATTTGGAATTGTTCTTTCTAGAATGTGACGTCAAACCCGAACTAGTCGTTTTGTTGGCTCGCGTTTTGCCTTTTGTTGTGCACGAACCATGCGAGCTGCGAGCGCTAACAAAAAGAGGCCGCGCTTGTTTGTTCAGGTGTGACGTAACATTTTAGCGCTAACAATTCAAAATCTGGGTTTCAAAAATATAATGACAGCCTCCATGCTGTACGCGATGAATGGGATAAGCCCATACAGTGCCTTGACTTTGAATGTTGCCCCTCCTTTGTTCAGAGGGCAAGCGTTGGACATATTTGCATGAAATTATGTTTTAATGTGTAGAGAACATAATCAAAAGTAAATTGAAGGTGGGGAAACGTCCCCTTTAAAGAAATTGTAGGTATTGCTATATCTCTGCAAGGGACTTGTGTATGGTGACCACTAGTGGTGTCGATTTCGGGAGTATTTCCCTCCCGGGACTCGCGATAATTTTTCGGGCGAGTCACGGGTACCCGAAATTTACCCATTTGTTGATTTCGCTATCGGCATGTCACGCCGCTGGGAAAACATGGTTTAATACATTGCATCTCATGAGTTTATAATGAAATGAATGATAACTAGCATGAACACAAAAAAGGACAGAAAAGAGAATGGGAGTGGGCAGATAACTTTGGCGTTCAAAGAGGGAAAAATGAAAGAAAAGAAAATGAGAGTGGGCAGATAACTCGGGCGTTCAAAAAGGGGACTTTTGCTTCTTTTTTTCGGGATATCGAGTATCGATTTTTGCGCCCGGGACTCGACATTTTTCGGCGGGACCCGGGTACCCGTGACTCGTCAACAGCCTTAGTGACCACTACAGGAAAGTGGCCACTAAAACAGGTTTGACTTTATGTTGCAATGAAATCTTTCTTTTGAGAGTAGTTTATGTAATATGTACATGTACATGTATATTCCTCACACATAAAAATACATCTTGGATAATTAATTGTTTTTATGTTAAACCCCCAAAACAGATATATACAATCAAACATACAAAATGATCAGATACGTTTTATTTCAAATTTAAAAAAATTACAAGAGCATTATGCATATTTAATATTAAATAACAACAACAAAATTGATGAATATTAATAACAATAGAGCTTAAATACATGTTTATTTTATACTAGCAAAAAGTAAATGCATAGGATATTTACCCCTGGTGTCGGTTCGGTCTCCTCTTAATAAACCAGATCATACCGTATATGATCACAACAATGATGATCCCCACGAACAGACCGATGAAGAACACACCAGCCGGATGAATTCCTTCATAGAAAGGTAAGGAGAGGATTAGATTTTAATTTTAAAAATGTATGTTACTATTCTAATATTATTATTATCATTGTCATCACCATTGTCATTGTCATTTTATCATAATTAGTATAAGTATCGTTATTACTATCAATATAATTATCTGTATTATTAATATTATTATTACCATTATTTGTATTATTGGCAGTAGCACTATCATTTACTATCGTCATCATCAATCACCATCATCACCATCATCATCATCATCATCATCACCACCATCATCACCACCATCATCATCATCATCACCACCACCACCACCACCACCATCACCATCACCATCACCATCACCATCACCATCACCATCACCATCACCATCACCATCACCATCACCATCACCATCACCATCACCATCAAAATCACCATCACACTCATCATCATAACCATCATTATCATTACTAAACTGCCTATTGGTGTATAATGGTCTCTCATTCTTACCGCTGGCCGGCTTTGGGCCTGTTTGAGAGCTTCCCCCGTCAGACGTGGTAGAAGATTCTAGGAAAAGAGACATAAAAAGATTGGACAAAGTTAACTTTAACACCAACCGTACAAAAAAATTAAAATATGCATACAAAATTGTTTCAAACAATTGGTACTACACCATGACTTGTGCCGAAAAAAGGACAAAATGCTTAAGTTCTGGATTTTAGATTTCAGCTATAGTTCTTAATCAATAAATTGTATAAATAGATTCAACCATGCACATTTTGAAATCCCCCAAAAGTAAAAAATACATGGTACACCAGATTTCTGTAGCCAATGGGTTAATTACCAGGAAGAATGGGGACCTTTTTTTAGTTACACACAAAAATATAGATATTGTGACAGCTAGCACTGCAGCTACAATATTTGCCTAAACTTTGCTCAAAATTATCACAGGCTCCCGTGCCTGGGGCCACTAAAAATTAGCTGCTGGGCCACCAAAAACATAGTTTATGCTTATTTTTACTGGCCAGAACAGGCAACAAGAGTTTTTCATGTTTTTCTTTGTATGCAAGGGGGCTACCAGATATATGTTTTGGGCATCTAGAATTCGAAAAACCTTGTTTTTACTTGCCCAACTAGGGCACAGGGCAAACATATTAATTCATAGCACTGGCTAAAATTCTTGGTTTTAAACTTGCACTTACTTATACATTGAGGGACGGCGGCACCCCATTCACACACATCTAGGCACTCGAGGGTCCGTGACCCTTTCAGATCGAAACCGTCATCGCATTTAAACGTGATTTTACTCCTGAGTTCGTACTGTAGGTGACGAGGCGACCATGAACCACCTGTCAAGTATTCAGGGGGGTCACACCAATCTAGGGGATACAGACAAATAGGAACAATTTATTTAAAGGAATCAAGTAACATCGTCCAAATCCTCAAAATCCAATTGGAGTCCTAGCGGTTCCCTCATACCTTGATGTATTCGTATAACCAATGTAAGCATGGGACAGGTTTCGTTTTAATTGAATTTCCTTTTCGTCAATTTATATTGAAATGTTCAGAAGTTAAACTTTCCATTGGCTATTTGTAACCCTGTACAAAGTCAGTGCAGTGAGTGAGTGAATATCACTTTGCATTTTCGTTCATTACACGGCCATACATGTATGACGTCTAGTTGACTTGAAATGTTCACACAATACCCAGTGGACATATCAGATAACAACAATATAGTACACTGTATCAACCATTCATCAGTTTTTGAACATATATTGACAAAATATGCAAGACCATTTCAGATCATAACTGTATTCGCAGGTAAACGTGATCTTACTCCTAAAAGAGTTCTGTAAACCATGCACAAAGTAGTGAGGTGGTTCGCACTAGATAGAAAATAGAAGAAAATTAAATGAAGAACAATTTCATAAAGTATTTCTACGTGTACTTACATGTACAAAAGGAAATGAAGGTACAAAATATCTAATTTAGAACAATTTCATGATGCTTTCAAATTTATAAAACTTTCAACTAGACATGCTTCTTTCAATCGTAACCGATGCCGACAGACTATGATCGATACAAAAAGTAATCCCGCAGATAGCAACAGGGGGGTCAGGATAAAGAAAAGTAGGGAACAGTAATTAAAGACCGGCATCATAATGAAAACATTTTCCATTTTATATAAACCTTTTATTCAAACATCTTACTTTCTAGGGAAAAAAGAAAGAGAAAGGCAAGGTTAAAACTATAGTTTCACACTGTATTCAACTATAAGGAACTTTCCCTTTCAGATCATTACCATCATTGAAGGAAAGATCTAGAAGAAAAATAATTAACCTGTTCTCTCTTTGATTTTGCATTCCTCATAGTGGGCCTACTAGGTTCCAGTGGTTCCCATAGGTTCCAGTGGTTCCCATAGGTTCCTGTTTGATATAACCTTTGCCAACATTGACTTACTTTTGCAAGTAATGCCGGAATCAAAATGTACCATACTGCATAAAATGGATCCTCCATTTTTCTTGCAATCTCATAAAAAAATATTTAAAAATCTTGACATACATGTGATTCTGATAAAAACATTTTGCCAACATTGACTAACTTTTGCAAGTGACGGTGGCCTCAAAATGTGCCCCACTGCAGGGAATGGATCCTCCATTTTTCTTGCAATCTCATAAAAAAATATTTAAAAATCTTGACATACATGTGATTCTGATAAAAACATTTTGCCAACATTGACTAACTTTTGCAAGTGACGGTGGCCTCAAAATGTGCCCCACTGCATGAAATGGATCCTCCATTTTTCTTGCAATCTCATAAAAAAATATTTAAAAATCTTGACATACATGTGATTCTGATAAAACATTTTGCCAACATTGACTTACTTTTGCAAGTAACGGCGGCCTCAAAATGTGCCCCGCTGCAGGGTATGGATCCTCTGATTTTCTGGCAGTCTCGCAACTTATCTTCCCGACCGGTGCAATTCACCGACTGCCAGTGCATGGGGTTGCGTTCTTCAATCAGTGAATCCCACCCCCTCTGGGTGGAGACAGGGGAGCAGTACCCCAGCTGACGACACACGACCGCCCCTTCCTCCATCCCCCAGTCGTTCCCGCAGATCAGACCCCATTCGCTGTCAACGAGGTTCACGACGGCGCCCTCATTAGGCGACTTGCCGCCAGTCAGTCGAACATCTTTAAATAAAAATAACAAAGTTATTGTGAGAGTGGAAATAATTATACTTTTGATATATCAATACAGAAATAAAGAAGACAATGATATACAATTGAAAAAAACATTGGCTTTTCAGTTTTTGTCATTAAATATGGACAATTGCTATTATTTGCTTAATCCTGCCACTTGTAAACACTTATACCCACATGCATGCATGCATGTATGGAATGTGCAAAACTAGCATTTTCTTCCTTCTATAGATATCTACAGTATATAGCCTGTCCAATTAATGTAGATTATGATAATTGTGTCTAATGACACATGAAACAAGGCTGCTATTTTAATGAAATTATGAAATGATTTGTTTTTCCTAAGACATACATTGTACATGTACAGTATGCAAGATGCTATGATATCTTCTGTTTGCAAGATCATATGGACAACCTGCTTGTACAAAGCATGCAAATGTGATGCAAAATGCACAAGAGAACATTCATACAAAGAACAAAAATCAGTCAATTGGGGATATTCATGATACATGGGGCATGGAAAGAATACTAAAAATAAACATGCCAAAATTAAAGTAAAACTGTATTTTTGTCTCAGTTATACAAGAAAGCACTTTTTACTGCACTCATTTTGGGGCTAAAGCTAACAAACATGAAGAAATGTGATTTCCAAATATGTATTGAACTTCTTCAACAATGACATGATACAAATAATTCAATAAAAAATATTGCTGACAAGACAGCATATTTTGGATACATGATACATTATATCAATTTACTAGATAATATATCTATACAGAGTGTCTCAAAAAGGTTGCAACACTTACGATCGTTAAATTCTTCGACACCATCGACCAAATGTCATTATTTTTTATTTCATTGGATAGAACATTCTTTTTCCAACAAAATGATACCATGAACATGGATTTTGGGTAAGGCGTTTGGATGCTAGGGCCATTTTTCTGAGGCAATGTCGTTTCCAAAATTTGCTACTTTTTCGTCTCCAGCGATCCGCTGAGCACTGAGGCATTCTCTCCTCACGGCCTGCCATACAATTCGCTGGACAAAAGAACCGCATGACTGCTCTCCCTTTGTAAGGAAGACAATGTGAGCCATTCTTATGTACAGCTAATTCTACGGCAGGCCGTGGGGCGAGAATGTCTGTGTTCCGAGGATCGCTGGAGACGAAAAAGTAGCAAATTTAGGAAACGACATTGCCTCAGAAAAATGGCCCTAGGATCCAAACGCCTTACCCAAAATCCATGTTCATGGTATCATTTTGTTGGAAAAAGAATGTTCTATCCAATGAAATAAAAAATAATGACATTTGGTCGATGGTGTCGAAGAAATTAACGATCGTAAGTGTTGCAACCTTTCTGGGACACTCTGTATACATGTATATCAATATATCTCACCATGCCAATTGCAGAATGCTAATTTATTTGTTTTAACTTCTGCCATGGACCTGGGTTTCAACCCTTCTAAGTTGTAACATTCAAACGATTTGAATAAATAAATGTGATTGTATATTATCAGCTAATTTTGCAAGAGTTACAATTTACTACTAGTTAGCTTATTTTACAATCAGAAAATGATGTTATGAGAGTAAACTGTTAATATATCCTCTTTTTTGTACCAGATATGAATATAAGTGCACACAATTTAAGCTGAGATATGGATAAATAAAAGAGACACACACATACATTTTTTCATGTTAAGCTACTAGAAGGAAAATGTGAAACAAAAACCTTTCCTCACTCTTTTTTCCCAACATATTAAAAACAACATTTTAGAAACAAGGCATTACAAATTTACAATAAAAATTGAAAAATTGAAAACATTGACTCAAAGAAGCAACCCTCGAATTGCAAAACCAGTGCTCTTTTGAGTAATGACTCAGCTATTAAAGCTGAAAAAACAAAATTTCCTGTGCTAATTTGGCACAAAAAGCAGTGCTTATCTTAGATTATGTAGCTCTAGGCCACTTGCCTACTGTCAGTAGCTACAGTTACAGAATGGGGCTTATTCTGTTGTTTAACTTTCCCTTCTCCATTCTATAAATGCAGAGCGCCTGGCTAGAAGGCAGAAGGTACCATTTCTTAAGTCCTTGATATGACCCAGTCAGGATTGATCCCAAGACATCCCACGTACGAGCTCTAAAGAGCCAGTAAATTATTTGATCTTCTTCCATTTATCGATAAAGGAAAATTTGTGAGATATGGTATCATCAAAGGGACAGTTTTATTATTTTATACAACACAAGAAAGGCTAACACGAATTGTAAAATAAGGGAAGAACATTCTATTTGAACTGTATTTCTCTAAATTGAGCTATGAAGAATTGGATTAATTTCTGTAAGATTAGTAAAAATATGCTAGTTGAGAAGTCATTTTTTCTGAAAATAAGGCCTCAGCTCATGGAATTAATGTGAAATTATAAACACAGGTATTTCACAAATGATGAAACTCAGGATACAATGGTTTAAAGCTGTACACATGAGACAGTAAATTATTCTACTGTAGAAAGAAATTAGGAACAAAATAAGAGTTTACATTAGATTGTATTTGAAGTGCCATGTGGTTACATCTTTGTATACAACTTTGAGGACTTCTAACACTGATCTCGCAATGTATGGTCAACAAGGAATCTAAAGATCACAACGTTTTGTGCGCCGCTGCTAACTTCGTCAGGTGATACAAATATGCTGTAAGCAAGGGTATTTATACCCTACGGCAGGCGCAGTGCGCTTTTCCTGCTTGAGCGAGAAAGCTCCTGATTGGCCAGTAAAGGACATGTCCTATTGGCCGACGGAAACAATAGCGTGCTGGTTCGGGCTGGTTGGGGAGTGTCATGGCCTGCCGTCCCAAGGAAAAAGGCAGTATCTACACGATTCAGCGTTTTCTAGAAACTGAGATATTG
>JBAMJV010012363.1:0-18375 GCA_037951105.1 Echinarachnius parma | reverse complement strand
CATCTCGCGCCCTCAGCGTCAACATACACATTTACTTCACATGTGCGCGAAATACAAAATTGCAATAATTACTCTTTAAATCATCTTTGCAATCTCTCAATACATCGTTCATAATTATATGTATACAGAAAATGTTGAATAAACATATGTATCACATATCTCTCTAACATTATGTATTTAAACCGCGTAATATGATCAAACTAATGCCTAATCAAAACTTCTGTTAAACATCATTAACTCCTAACCTGCCATAATGAATACAGCCCAGTGCCACACCGCTAATCCCCATTGTGCCAGCCACTAATCCCCCCTGTGCCAGGTTTAATTGGAGACACGTTCAAGTGCCATATCACAAAAGCGTGCATGCATGCACAAAGCAGCAAGGCGATGGCTCTCTTGCTTGAAGAGAGCAGTCAATCGACAGCGTGCTTGCATGTATACCAATAGCGTGCGTGCAGCCTCATGGCGTGTTAAGAGTTAACAGGCATTTTAATTATCATAATTACTTCTATCAAACATCTTTATCCACTTCAAACTATGCATTATCACTCACTCTAATACATGATTAAACTCAACTATCTACTTCTACAAGCATAACTTACTCAGTAAGACTGCCAAATAGCTGCAAAAACACCCTTCAGCAAAAAGTAAAACGGAAGACTCGGAACACAGCGACAAGAATGATGCGCCCCAACCTTGAACGTGCCAAATGTGCTTCTCCGAGGCTTCAACCACTGGCGTAAATCTGTTCGGAAAGCACAATGCTTTGGGGGTCGAGCAATTGTTCACAAACAATGCTCGCCCCTCCAATGCATTGTGTTTTCCGAACAGATTTACGCCAGTGGGCCTTCAACATACCAACACATGTGCATTACAGCAACATTAGCGTGGGCGGCGTATTACACATTAATTATCCGTCCGCGAATCTAAATGCAACATGTGTTATAAACTAATTTGCATAATCGGAATCGAGTGTGACAGGTGAAATGAACTACTTTACATAATCGGACAAGTCCGCGATCTATACTCCGCAAAAAAGAAACTGGACACTTTTATGAGACCAAATATTTCGTATTCATTAACGATAAAATATATGATATTGTATATCAAATTAAAGATAAAATTACCCTCTTCAATATTCGCATGAAATCCAGATGAAATCATTCATGCATGACTTGTCACGGTCAATTAACCACACCAAGGTCTGTTTTCAAAAATAGCAAAAATGGAACATCCACTCAACCATATAAATGTTGATAAGCATAATCTAAAACGCTATTTTCATGAGATGGCATAATTTTTCATTACAAATGTGACCTTTTCTATCTTCATCTCAATAAAGAGTATAAATGAAGACAAATTGTGAACGTTATAGGTTTTATTTTCATCAAAAAGTAACAAAATGGGGAATTCCATGGCAAAGCTTTATTAGTCAAAACCACAGTTTGTGCCCTTATTTCAGCATGAAAATAGTATAAATTATTTTCAAGAATTATACCGAAGTCCAAAGATCTTCAAAACCTGAAGTCACCCTTGGTCAAACATTTGGGCAGTCTTTAACATGACATTTATCAAGGTAATTATGGTTAAAATTGCAGGGGACACATGAAATAGACAAGCTTCATGCCTGTAATACAGACCAGTATGATAATGCTCTCAAAACCTGGCCCTGTTTTATTGACAAATTTGTATTTCCAGAGTTTGTTCATAACAATAAAATTGAATAATGTCATAATTTACTTGCCCCGCTCATCTTGTTTTAAGTGAAACGCTTACTATCATTTCAGTCGAATGGTGTGGTCCTCCATTGTTTTGCTATTTTTGAAAACAGACCTTGCTAGTGTTAATTGACCATGGCATTTCATGCATGAACGATTACACCTTTAAGTTATACCCTGCATGTAGAGGACTAAATTCCCTTTAATTTGATATATGATCATGTACACTTTATCGTACATTAATATGAAATATTTCAACTTATACAAGTGTCCAGTTTCTTTTTTTGCGGAGTATACATATGATATAAGCTAGTCCACATTCTCACAAAAACAAGGCAACAGAATCACCGTCATTGTAAAGATGACTCCAATCATGATTGCAATCACTCTTAGTTTGGTTGAGGGGCTCGAATCATGGGGCTTGTTGCAAGAAAGGGTCCTATCTTTAGGACGTCCTAAATGTCACGTGATTGTCATATGACTACGACTAAATTACGTACATAGGACAGTTATCCTAAACTGTTGTAAGAAAGGCTCCTAAGTCGAAATTACGGAGCATTGAAAGTAGCGGACAATTCCGTAGCCTCTGCCATGAACCTAATGTATAAGCGGTAAAATAATTATCAGCATAGGAGCCTATTGCTGGTCTATAGGTGC
Organism: Echinarachnius parma; assembly: GCA_037951105.1. Lineage (NCBI taxonomy): Eukaryota > Metazoa > Echinodermata > Echinoidea > Clypeasteroida > Echinarachniidae > Echinarachnius > Echinarachnius parma. Next base: position 16,000 of record JBAMJV010012363.1, on the reverse strand, counting down.
ATTAGAATGAAAAAAATATATAAAACATACACATAACATATTACAATGTTCAGTTCCCATGCAAAGCAAACGGGTAGCTGAAAGCGAAACACAAAAAAACATGAAATATATTATTTGGAAAAGATTCGCTTATGTTGCTGCTTGTGCCTATTTAAAGACACCATTAATTAGTATCTTCACCAAACAGACCCTATTACACATGTATGTAAAAATATTATACATATTTTCGCTACAATTAACTTATTTGATCAGCTACACTTTATCAATAAATATTACATTTGCCTGAAAAGTAGATGATCTGGAAAAAGGAAGACCTTTTACCTTTGAAATAAGAAATGAACAATATTTATATTCAAGAGAGGTCTTCTTTATCGAGACCATTCTATAAAGTATGGAAACTGATTGTTCACGATAATACGTTTCGTTTCCGATACTAATAGAAAACATCAGCTATACAAACGTATATTTCGTCTTGAAAGTTAAATTTATTTCCCAAATAGGCTAGTGGCGTAGCTGTAATTGTTTTTTTCAGAGACGGAGGAGGGGCTGGGCACCAGAAAGGCCTTACATTTGATGAGGAGGCAAAGGGAATTAGGATTTATTACTTCAGTGGTAGCATGGGCGAACATGTGTTTTTATAATTTGTATTATTAGTTTGCATTTGTTTATTTGGATTGAATTATTGATTTTGTATTTATTTATTTATTGATATTTGTGTGTGTTTGTTTGTGTGGTGTGTGTGTGTGTGTTTGTTTGAGGGGGGCATATTATGCACATAATGCGGTCGTATATATTTAAACTTACAATCGATTGTATTTCTTTCTGTAACGGGGATATGAGAGTAGAGAGATATGATGTGAAAGAAACTTATATGACATGGGCGTCGATCCTTACGTAATGTCGTTTGTTCAGCGGGGGATGAATTATTACATTACCCCCCCCCCCCTGAACAATATGTATTGATTACAGATCGACGCCTATGGAACATGAAATAAATAATATCGTAAAGTAAGTATTGAATAAGCCATAAATATTTAAGCATCGTGTAGTTGCGATTATAAAACCCTTAATCAGTTGAAATAATAATAATATAGAAATAATAATGGTTCCGTAAATAGTGGTAATTAATTGCATTGTTTATGAATGACACAACCCTTTGCATAATGGTGGGTATCTATTTGATATCACAATACGGTACGAAAACATACAAGTATGTGTTGTTCTTTGCCTGCTGGTCCCCTTTAAGTTCATTAACGCAAGGGTGCAGTTAAAAACGTTTCATAGAGACGTATTTAAGGGATATCACAGCTTTTGTCAAACATAATTTTAGTAACTAAAACTTATCAGTTATCATTAAAAGGATCTAGTAACTTCGTTGACAAGTGCAAAAAGTGATGCGTGGTGAATAAAATGTGTATTGCTGTGATGTCCAGAAAGTAATGTGTGAAATTTCAAGTTAATTTGATGTTATTTGGCCGAGAAATGAGCGAAAATGCAAAGTGTTATTCACTTACTCATTGTACTTTGTACACGGCTGAAAAGGTCCCGTAGATCATTTTATATTAGAACAATTCAACCGTAAATATCTTTTGAACGAAATGGAATTATAAAAAACAGTAATCTGTCCCATAGCTGTTTTGTTTATACAAATAAAACAAGATATGAGAAAACCGCTACAATTCCAATTGGATTTTGAGGATTTGGACAATGTTACTAAGTCCCTTTAAAGCAGGGGCGTCGATCACGGGGGGGGGGGGGGGGGATGGGGGGATATATCCCCCCCAATATTTGAGGTGGGGGGGGGGGGATGGCCTGTATTATCATCCCCCCCTATATTTGGGAGGGTAAAACAAAAATATATATATATATATACTGGCGCATGTAATTGTGGAAGAGGCTACTATCGTATGTCTTATGTTAGAAAGTCCTTACTCATTCCTCCATAAGCAAAAGAAGTGCGACCCGCCCTTTGGTTTTCTGCAAACTTGATTTCTATAACACGGTAACTCAGAAACAAGTTTATAAAACGTGAAATTGATGCCTTATAGGTATGCTCCAGATTGCACAATTTCAAGCCCCAAAATGCAAAAGGTTCCTACCGTGGGAGGGGGGACACCCCCTCCCACACCCCACCCCCCCCCCCCCCCCCAGGCGCGGATCTACGGGGGGGGGGGGGGGGGGTTTAGGGGGTTTAAACCCCCCCTTGGGCTACCTAGTGAAAATGTGATGTGCATAGACAAACGCCATCATGGGTTTAAACCCCCCCCCCCCCCCCCCCCTTGGGCTGCCAAGTGAAAGTGTGATGTGCATAGAAAAACGCCATCATTGTGTCCAGACCCACACAGTATCCGTATCGTCATTGGGTCAACCCCCCCCCCCCCCCCCCCCCCCTTAGCAAAATAGCCGCAAAAAAAATCGCATCGCCGCTACGCGGCTCGTGGACGATGCTCCACATACTTGTATGTTTTCGTACCGTATTGTGATATCAATCGTCATTGGGTCAAACCCCCCCCCCCCCCCCCTTAGCAAAATAGCCACAAAAAAATCGCCTCGCCGCTACGCGGCTCGGACTTCGCGGCTCGTGGACGATGCTCCGCATCGTCATTGGGTCAAACCCCCCCCCCCCTCTAAGCAAAATAGCCCCCCAAAAAAATCGCCTCGCCGCTACGCGGCTCGTGGACGCCCAAAAAAAATCGTCTCGCCGCTTCGCGGCTCGTGGACGATGCTCCGCATCGTCATTGGGTCAAACCCCCTGATCATCCCCCCCAACCATGAGAAGAAATCGACGCCCTTGCTTTAAAGGGACTGTCCCCCTTTTACAAATCGTCTGAACAGTTTCCAGTGGACGAATGGGGATGAATGTAACACGCACACACAAAATCAGATCGAACAGCCCTGTAATTTGGATTCTACGAATGAAAAACGAATGCGTCCCTCCATCAAACTATATATCGGTCAATAAAGGAGTTTAACTGATTTAGCAAAATATTACAGCAATATTGTACTTCTTCTTGTAAAGGTATTGTGAAGCCGATATTTGTAAAGGTATGTCACGGAAAAAGATCTAAAAAATTATTATAATTACATGTAGTCAGTTTAAGCGAGGTTTGGTTATTTTGATTAGTAATCGCTTACCCATTGTTATTTGTGCGCGGGTCACGTAGCTAGCGCGGGTCACATAGGGGTCACGCATAGCGCTGTGGCAATCCGTGGAATCCGTGAGCGAACTTTCTCGACGGGTTGGACGATGGTTTATTAGATTTATGTCTATAACTTCACGAAAAAGAGATTTCAGGCCCTAATTTTTTCAGGCATGCTATTAAAGGGGTAGTTTAGTTTTGGTAGAGAGGGCGCTGCACATCAAAACATTTTTGTGAGGTAATGAAAAAATGAGAGTCGAATTTGAGAGAACATGCAATTTTAATGGCAGAATAAACTTTATTTGGTCAAAATCGGTCCAGAAACGGCTGAAATATCAATAAATATATCTGATGTTATAATTATTTGGGGCCCAAATAATTAGATGATTTTTTCAAAAAATTAAAAAAGTGCTTACACTTTTTCAAAAATTTTCAAAAGCGTTTTTTAAAATAATTGTTGATGATCTCTATATTTAATCATTATTTCAATAAAACATAAACATGCATAATTTTGTATACAAAATGGTTGAAACCAACACCTTTTTAGAGAGCGCCCTCTTGTGTTTTAATGGCTCTTTTTGAATGATAACAGGCTTTTTACTTAGTCGTTTGTAATTTTGTATACCTTTCGAGCATGATGGAGTTATAACTATTAGTTTATAATGTTACTGTCCAGGTTTGGTTACTAAAGTTCAGCCTTACCAAAACTGTACTACCCCTTTAAATGACATTTTCTTTCATATAAGACAATAACCTCACAACTTTTGAAATTTGGCTTGCAAAAGAGGGGCTGTCCCTTTAAAACAAATATGATTGATAATGCAATGGTGTTTGAATGGTGGTAGAACACATAAACGGTAAAGTGTCATTCAAAATTAGCCGCCAACACAAGAGGGCGCCATCCACACACCGCACGTTTCAACCATGTTTTTAATCAAAATATGTGAATGTGATGTTTGTTAAAAAATAATAATTCAACAGAGAGATCATCAAAAACATTTTGGTATAATATTTTGAGGAAATGTGTACGATTTAGTAATATTTTCTTAAATTAGTGAATGAAAGTTGGTCCCGAACATTCATTACAAGCGGATATTTCAGCTGCCATTTCTAAACCGATTTTGATCAAACAAATTTGATTCTGTGATTAAAGTTATGCGCTCTTTCAAATTGTACACTTATTTTGTCAATACCTCACAAACAATAATTTCTCGTTATGCCCTTTAATCCAAACCTGTACTACCCCGTTTTAAACTTGATTAAGGCTTGTAATCATTACAACAGTGATGATCGGATAGACGGATGCGCAACGTAAGAGTATAATTCGTCGAGTAAGAAGAGAGAATTAGGGCGCTGTTAAGTCCCCTTTTGTACTTCTGAGACACATGTTTTAATTTCCTGTCTATATGACTTTGGGCGTTGGCCAAGTTTAATATCATTATGCTTCGAATTGAGATAGCATTCAAGGGTTATTACTGCGCCTGTCTTACGTTAGGCAGTCATCCGTAGCATTTGCGGAAAGCCAACCTAGATCTAATGAACTAGTACTGTATATAAATGGCGCCGTTACGCTTGTGGGCATAGATATGCAAGTGGCTGCGGATCAATTGAATCGCCAAGTATGACAGGCGGGTTGTACAACCATAGACCTACCAGGTCTGTTGTATAACTAACTAAAGGCATACACGTCACGGTATGATGCTTGCCGAAATAAGTTAGGATTTAGTTTTTCGTGATAAATACGAATTGGCTGTTTATTGTGTATGTTAGGATACTGATTATTCAGTTGTGGTTTTTGAACAAACAACAAAAATGATAATATTGTGCGTGCCTCCAATCAGTCCGACCACGCTACACTTCTGGCTAGGCCTGAGTGACAGTGATCAGCTACCCTCCTCCGTTATTCATAATTAGACTCCTCCTATTGGGAATCCTTGGTCAGATTAATGACTTTCTTGTGCTTTTTTCTACAGTTGTTTATAGACATGCGCTATGTGCATCTCTCTTTCTGTGAACCTGACAATGTCTATCAATAATTGTTGTCCAATACAGTACAGAAGCTATGACTGTATTTGACCATTATTTGTTATGCTCTTTCGGAAAATGAAGTCCAAATTTGAATCCAGCATTAATATTAGACTGGATGTAAATATAATAATAATAATAATAATAATGGTATTTTATTCAACAAAATGTCACATTCACAGCTACAAGCTGAATTGCAGTGTCATTTGCAACAATATTTACAAACATGGAAATAACATTAATGAACTCACGAGGTATAAAGAAACCTTAATATATTATATACAATAATTAGAGAAATAAATCATAATATACCTGAGTAGTATCACAAATTAGGCATGAATACTAACGAAAGACAGTAAATTATATTATTATTTTGTATATCGATTAATCAATAATTAAGTGATTACAAAAATCAATAGGCATCATGTATCAATTTATATTTCCTAATGCAAATTTTATATTTTAAGATAACATTAAAACCATTATGACTGCTGTAACATTTACTGGGCTAGTTAAAAAATTACGAAAATTACATAATATAGCTCAATCACAAATTAATAGAATAACGAATTAGCCGTAATTACTAACCAACGACAGTGAGTAATAATGTTGTTTTATATATTGATACATGAAATGAGTAATAACAAAAGCCCATGATATAATATTAAGGCATCGTGTATTAATTCGATTTTCTAATGCAAATTTAATATTTAAAGGGCAATGCAACTCAAGAAAAGAGCCTATACTACTTTATACATTGCAACACTCCTGCCTATTATATGCAACACTACTCCGACTCAGACCTCCGCTCCGGAAGAAAAATGTGAAAACTCCATCGGCCTTACCAACACCTACGCGAACACTGGAGGCCGCCACTACTGGGTTCTCACGGACATCATGCACCAATGCGCCTCAACAGCTCCCATTCAACCATCGTCTGAACACTCTAGTAGATGGCAGCGCTTCAATAGTTCCTATTCAACCACTGCCCGAACACTTCTAGTAGATGCCATCTACCAGAAGCATTCAGACAACGGTTGTATAGGAACTACCATCCACCAGAAGCACTCAGACAATGGCTGAACAGGAACCACCGAAGCGCACCAGTGCATGACGTCCGCGAAAACCCAACAACGGCGGCCTCCAGCGCTCGCGCAAATATACATTGATATGGTACGAGTTATTACACCATGCGAGGTATAAGCTTAGTACCTACAAAGCGGCATCAGTCCGGCCGCGGAATAAGACTGGCCGGACAAATTCCGCGCGCGGATCTTTGCCTCGGTCACAATCCGCTAAAAAACCCGCGCGCGGAATTTGTCCGACTTGCTGATATATTATTTTTGGTTGCTAACTTCAATTTTCAAAAATATGGTTGCGAACAAAACTAACCCTAACCCTAACCCTATATATGTGTTATTGTTGGTGGCTATGGTTAGATTTGGTGGCTATAGTTAGATTCGGTGGCTTTGATTAAGTTTTGGTGGCTAAAACTATGAAAATTGAAGTTAGCAGCAATCTCATTAAATTGCACTGCTCAGTCTCATTCCGCGGCCGGACTTTTCCTGCGACCACACCGAGCATGGTGGCTTAGCGGTTAGAGTGTCCGCCTCATGCACGGGAGGTCCCGGGTTCGAACCCAGACCGGGTCATACCAAAGACTTTAACAATTTTACCTTCTGCCTTCTAGCCAGACACTCGGCATTTATAGAATGGAGAAGGGAAAGTTAATCACACGAGTTACCAGAGGACTAGCCCCCTTCTGTAACTTTCGCTACATTTAGTAGACGTGTGGCCTTGGGCTATTGAAACGGAGATAGGCGCCGCCTTATGTGCCAACATTGGTACGGGAAAGACTTTAACTTTTTTAACTTTAACACCGGCGTAATATAGCCTATATAAGTGCCGCCGAGAACCGCACTAAGTAGTGTGAACAGCGCGGCGCCTTTATATACAAGACCCTGAATGCAAATTATTTTCAAAAGCTCGGGTAGCATTATAACTCTCTTTGTTACGGCATCTTCCTTTATGTCTCAGCCTCCTCTATTATGTAATCATATATAAGGGATCGAGCAGTAGGAGCTCCAGACTATTCATTGCGGGAACCTTCCATAAAAGATATGCTTCATTGATCTATGAGGTGTGGCTTCGTATACGTGTATTAAAATGGGGCAGTGAATATGCACAAGCAGTGTGGGGAAAATTAACAACGCACACAATCATCTTTCACTGACTAGAAACTGTGATCATACTCCTATCTCTGGAAAACACGATTTTTCTTCTTCGAACTGAGTAATAATACATTAATTGATATGCCTATCGATCTTGACGGTTGGGAATATACATGATATACGTCGAAATAGATAGTGAAGTAAGTGAACACCAACGTTAGACATAATAACCCTTCGTGCGGCATAATATATTACTGCAGATAAAGGTAAGTAAACATAACGGTTTATTAAAAAAAAAAAAAACATCTTATGCGACTTTTCTCTCCTTTATTTTGTTTGTTGTACTGTGTCCTATCACCGAGCATGGTGGCTTAGCGGTTAGAGTGTCCGCCTCATGCACGGGAGGTCCCGGGTTCGAACCCAGACCGGATCATACCAAAGACTTTAAAAATGGTACTTTCTGCCTTCTAGCCAGACACTCGGCATTTATAGAATGGAGAAAGGAAAGTTAATCACACGAGTTACCAGAGGACTAGCCCCCTTCTGTAACTTTCGCTACATTTAGTAGACGTGTGGCCTAGGGCTATTGAAACGGAGATATGCGCCGCCTTATGTGCCAACATTGGTACGGGAAAGACTTTAACTAACTTAACTGTGTCCTATCATGGTTTACCATTTTACGATTAGACCCACTTCTTTAAGTGTTATAAATGTATAATTTTGGGTTCGTGACGTGTCAGTTAGTATGCCCGCTTGAAATTCATGTTATATTCTGGACCACTGCTGAAGTCAGCCTCCACTGCCATTGCAAGATTAGATAGACAGCCATTATTGTTTTACTGTATTACATATTTTTGTTATGGAGACAAAGATGCCCAAATATATAATGTTACATGTTTTATACACTACTGAACTAACGTTCTCGTGAACTATTTGTATTAGGTTTACCAACATAGGCTTCTGAACAATCGTTATGCCGTCATTTGTTTAGTTTGGATTTACCATTTTTAAGTGCCTCTTTTCAAATATTTACTTTGGAAAACATAAATTTGTGTTTATATGATTGTATCTACACAGATATGGCTGTGATTATGTTGTGCCATTTTAAGATGAAATCCTGATTCATTGTGTTACGCCTTGAATAAGTCATTATAAAAATGCGCTTTATCATTTGGATATTATTATTAGTATCATTATGATAACTATTATCATTATGAGTAGTAGAAGTATTACTAGTATTCGTATTATTATTAGTATTATTATAAATAGTATTATTATTATTATTTGTAGTAGTAGTATTATTATCATTATTATTATTATTAATATTATTATTGTCACTAATATTATTTTATTATCATTAGTTATGTATTTTTATTTGTGCCATTTTCATTATTATCATTATTATTGGAATTGTTAAGGAGCAAATAATTATTCGAAAAATAAATTTGAGTTCTGCGTCGTTGAAACATACCGATCGTTGAAGCATACTTGCTCGCTAGCAATTTTGCTTCAGACTCTGCGGGGGAAAATAGTTGCTTGAATAATGCCGGCTCGCAATCGCCTGCATGATTTATTTTAACTTATTTAAATCGAAAATACTTTCAATGACTTCATAAACGCACTTACATCCTAAAGTAAGTCATGCCTATAGATCGATAATTAAATGCTCTTTCAAATGACCAGAATGACCACAATCAACAAAGGTGGCCCGCGGTTATCGAGCAATGTCACTTGACAATTGCTAGCTACGCCCTTTTAACACAAGAATGAGTGCACTCTAGCGCAAATTCAGGTCGATGGATAAGGCTAGATTTGGGACTTTTAAAGCCACGAATTACTTAACTTTGGCTATTAATTACTGAATCACTTCATACCGTAAATCTGAGAAAATGCAAAGCGACCCCGTTTGGTGAGTTGATGTGGATATATAATGCTTAGCTCAAAATCCTGCGAGCGGACCGGGCTAACACCTACACGTTGGGATGAAATTACTCCCAATGATAATGTTTGCTTAAAGGGATAGTTGAGTTTTGGTATAGGGGGCACTACACGAAATAATTTGTTTGTGAGATAAAGAAGAAACTGAGTGTCGAATTTGAAAGAGCATACAATTTTAATGACATGACAAACTTTATTTGATCAAAATCGGTTCAGAAGTGGCTAAAATATCCATAAACATATCCATTTGTAATCAATGTGGGGCCCCACAATTATTCAATAATTTTGAACCAGCCGTTAAAAATTTTTTTTATAATGCTTCCTCTTTTCAAAAATGTACAAAAGAGAGGTTTTTAAATAGTTGTTGATTATCCCTCTATCTGTCACTATTTCACCAAAACATCTCATGTACAATATTTTACTTTAAATGGTTCAAACCAATCAATTTTTTAGAGAACGCCCTCTTGAGTTTACACGACTATTTTTAAATGATAACGGGCTTTTTACTGTATTATAGTCATTTGTAAGTTTTCATTCATTCCGAGCATGATGAAGTTATAACTATTAGTTTGTAATGTACTTGTGCAGGTTTTGGTTACTAAAATTCAGATTAATCAAAACCTCTCTTTACCAAAACTCAACTATCCCTTTAAAAATCGAATTCGTCTTTTGCAGGCTTCTTTGAAAGTCCAGTAACACATTTCACAAACCACACAGATACTTCGTACATTAAGTTGGGGACGTTTTGCCGTTCACAGTGAAACATGATTCTAATCAGATGATCGGGCAGTTAGAGAAATTAATGGTTTTGTAGTCTGACTCTCCAGTTCATTTGCTGTCAATTCATGGGTGATTTTCCCATTCTCTATTGTATGAACGCCCTCTTATCTACAGGCGTCGGGTATATTTTGCCTTTCAATAAAATTCCTTTCAAACCCCCTTCCAATTAATGTGGCAGGCTAAAGGCGAATAACCCAGTTACATTACATATAATATGATTAAACGGACTAAGTAACAATGTCCAGATCCTCCAAACTTACTTGGAACTCTAGTTCTTCTGTCATTCCTTTTCATATTCATATTAATAATAAAAGCACAGTACAGACATGGTTTTTCGAAATTCCATTTCGTTCAAAAGATATTTATACGATTGAAGTGTTCAGATGTTAAACTGTATACGGGATAGTTTAAGCCGTGTACAAAGTATTATTGCAATGAGTTTGTAAATATCACTTTGCATTTTTTCTCATTTATCGGCCAAAAAACATCCAATTAACGTATATATTTAACCCACTATTTTTGCGGACATATAAGATCACACCAATACACATTTAATAAACCACCCATCCCTTTTTGAACATGTCAAGAAATTTACTAGATCTTCTTCAATAATCATAATTATTTACTAATATCAATATACAAACAGGAAAGGGGTCTGCAGTTGCTAGACTAATGACATACCTATTACAATAACATTTGTACAGGGGTGCGATCGCCCAATTATATGTATACTCTGTCAAGCCATGGAGCTATATGTATGACATCTATGTAGCAGCTCTTGTGGCTCAAGCCTCAATGATTTGTCCTGTCTTTAAGATTTGTTTAACAAAATATTATTTATATTTGTTTGGAAAAGGGAAATCAACAAAATAAATGTATACTTTTATAATATGAATATTGATAATGTGCATTGAAATATATTTAAAAAAAAAGAAACGTAGGTGACGACAATAGTCGATACTGACTAATCGCCAAAGAGAACTAAACAACAACAACAGCAACAACACAACCACCGTATATTTGTTTCTGCTTCTGCTTCTGCTTCTGCTTGTTTCTGTACAAACGCCTGGTGTGGCTATCCCGTACAGTTGCGCAAATGCAGCAGTCGGATGCAAAGCTCAAAAAAGTTTGTTACATTGCCTCTATATTTGTGTTTTCCAGCAAGTTCTTAAATTTCTGCAGGGTTGGGGCACAACGGTAGTCGTCTGGGAGTTTGTTCCATGTGGGTATTGTCCTTGGGTAAAGGGACTGCTGGTAGCACTTTTTATTTGCTCTGATATGTTCGTAAATGAAGCTTTTGGATGACTGTCTGGTAGTTGGTCTCCTATATGCTGCAGGGTGATTTCCATCATCTAGTCTATACGTTGATATGTTGCTGGGGACCAGTCCATGGGTTTCTTTGAAGACGATATGGAGACGGGCTTTGCAGCGTCTGGCATCCAAACTCTCCCATCCTAATTGCTTCAGCATGTTGGTGACGCTAGATGTTTGGTTGTAGTCGTTCATTGCAAAGCGTGCTGCTCGACGTTGGATTTTTTCTATCAGATCTTTGTTGGTTTGTTGATGCGGGTCCCATACCGCATGGCAGTACTCCAAAATCGGACGAACAAGTGTATGGTAAGCTACCGATTTCGTTGATTTATCACAGCTGTACAAATTTCTGCGTATAAGACCAAGTTGTTTATTTGCTTTCTTAACTGTCTGGTTTATGTGTGTGTTCCATGACATGTCGGATGATATTTCCACACCTAGGTATGGGTGGTGGGTTACTCTGCCAAGGACTTTTTCACCCATGGTGTAGTCGTGTTGTAACGGCTTGGTTTTGTGTGTCACAGTCATGATATGGCATTTTGAGATGTTAAAGCCCATTTGCCATCTAGATTCCCATGTGCAGAGAGTGTTTACATCTTCTTGCAGGAGAGCTGAATCCTCTGTGTTGTGTATTTCTCGGTATAGCATACAGTCGTCAGCGAACAAGCGTACACTCGAGGTGAGATTGGTTGGTAAGTCATTAATGTATACCAGGAACAGAAGCGGGCCCAGTACTGTACCCTGAGGAACTCCGGATCTGACTCGGGCTTCCTCTGATGATTCACCTTCGAGTACCACCTTCTGTTGGCGCTTCGTCAGGAAGTTGGTTAACCAGGAATATATACCGTTTCTTATTCCTACATGGTGTAATTTGGCTAGGAGTCGTTGGTGGGGAACTACATCAAATGCTTTACGAAAGTCTGTTATTATAAGATCAACCTGGCTTCTGTTATCCAAGATCTTTTGTATATCATCGACCAGGGCTGACAGCTGCGTCTCGCAAGATCTTCCTTTTCGGAACCCGTGTTGTTGATCTGCTAAGATGTTGTGTTTTTCGAAATGCTTCATGATGTGTCCGTGAATGATGTGTTCCAGTAGTTTACAGATGACTGATGTGAGGGAGACCGGTCTATAGTTATTTGGTTGAGTTCTGTCGTCTTTTTTATAGATGGGTGTGATGTTTGCTTTCAGCCATTCCATGGGTAGTGTACCTGTCGAAATTGACTTCTGAAACAGCTTTTTCAGGATTGGTGCTATGCTACCCGAACAGTTTTTAAGTACCATACCTGAGATGTCATCAGGCCCTGGAGCTTTATTTGGATTGAGGCTTTCTAGTAGTTTTTAAATCCCTTCCTCTGTTATGGTGATGTCATCGATGTCAGGGGTGTTGCTAGGTCCTAGGTCGGGAATGTTTGGATCTTCGTGGGTGTATACTGAACAAAAATATTGGTTCAGTACTTCAGCCTTGTCCTTAGCACTTGTGAGAGTGTTTCCAAGTACTTTAAGAGGTGGTACTCCAGACACTTCTTGTTTTTTAGCTTTGATGAAAGACCAAAAGGGTTTAGGGTTGTCAGATTTGAGGCTTGCTCCAACTACATCCCGCAGGTAAGTTTTGAAGGCTTTTCTAATTCTTCTGTCTACATTCCGTCTCAGTTTCTTGAACTCTGCCCGGTGGGAAGGAAGTCCGCTTTTTTTAGCTTTATTATATAGTCTTTGTTTTCTTTTTATGTCTCTCTTAATTGATCGATCAACCCAAGGATAAGAAAGGTGGCTTGAAGATTGTTTCGAAGGGATGTTGCAATCTACTGAACTGTGAAGTGTTTCTTTAAAAGATGTATACAGTTCATCAATGCTTGATGAGTCCACTCGGTCCAATGAAAGAGATTTGTTGAATTCGATCATGTCCTTGTTAATCCCCTCATAATTTGCTTTCTTGTAGAGATAGATTTTTCTCTTTGGGGGTCTATTTATCTTGGGTTTCAGGATGGCTTCTATTATCACCAGATCATGGTCGCTAATGCCGTGAGTTACTTGGACAGACTGTACTGAAGCTGGGTGGGTTGTGAAGCACAAGTCCAATATGTTTTCTCCCCTTGTAGGTTCTTTTACTATTTGTTCCAGGTTGTAGTCATTCATGATATCAATCATCAATTTGCTAATCACAGGATAGTATCCTCCATTTTTGAATGTTGATGTTTCCCAGTCAATATGAGGTAAGTTGAAGTCACCCAAGAGCCATATTGAAGCGTTGCGTGGGATTTTTGATAGGGAGGTATCCAGTTCAATCAAGTAATTCCTATCAGTAGATGGAGGTCTATAAAATGCCCCGATGTAGAGTGGTGATATTCCTTTAACTTGTATGGAGATCCATATTATTTCTGAGTTAGTTTGCAAGTCAGGTTCAGCACATGCAAGGAGGGTATTTTTCACTGCAATAAATACACCACCTCCCCTTTGTTCAGTCTCTCTGTCCCGCCGAAAAACATTGTAGCATGGTGGGAAGATTTCCCCCGTTGAAATTGTGTCATTCAACCACGATTCAGTCCCGACAATGATGTCTGGGTTTTCGCCGTCGAGCAGGGCTTCGAAGGTCGGTAGTTTGGATCTTATACTCTGGCAATTCATGTTCACTATCTTTAAATGAGTTGATTGATGCCTTTTCCCCTTTTTTGTAGTTTTATTTTTAACTTTGAGTCCCTTCTTTGGATCACCTTCGCTGGTAGGGTGCCCATCTTTACTAGATCTGCGCTTGAGTTTAGGACTAGACGTTTGCACAGGTTCCCCCAAGTTAATATCCTGATTTTGGCTTGTGGATCTATTTACTTGAGCATGTTGAGTCGAGTCCAATAAACTAAAACTGTTTGTTGATTCAACATCATTCAGTTCATCAAAGAAGGTTGTAGAGAAGTTTGGCATACCGCAATGGTCACATGTCCAAGAATATGACGGATGTTGAGCTAATACATGGTATATATTGTCACTCATCTTTAAACAGGAGGCGTGAAACCATCCTTGGCATTGATCACATTCAATGGCTTTTTGACCCCATTTAGCAGCCTTGTGACAAATTTCACATGGGTATTTCAGTTTACGTGGGCCGGGATTCAATTCAATGTCACCCGATAACAATGCATAGAAGAATGCAAGTGATCTAAATCTATTCTTCGTTTCAAATATCACACTCGATGGTTTAGGTTTCAAAAAGTGTATAGAACAATGGAACGAACTCACAGAATTTACGTCAATGAAGCTAGGAGGTTTCCTGAGCAGTGCTGAAAGCGGTGCTGTCCAGTTGTCTTGTATGAAACTTGGCTGGTCATTATCATCAATACTGTCCACTCTTACCCTGCTGGAAAGTTCACACTCATTCACAGTGTGAATCACAGTGTGAATCACACTGTGGTTCACAGTGTGAATCACGGTGCGCTTCACACTGTGTATTTCGGGCGTTTTCACAGCGTGGACGCGTCGTTCCACAGTGTGAATCACAGTGTGAATCACAGTGTGGTTCACAGTGTGGTTCACAGTGTGATTCACACTGTGGAATGACGCGTCCACGCTGTGAAAACGCCCGAAATACACAGTGTGAAGGCGTTTTCACAGCGTGGCCGCGTCGTTTCACAGTGTGGTTCACACTGTGGTTCACAGTGTGGTTCACAGTGTGGTTCACAGTGTGGTTCACAGTGTGAATCACATTGTGGATCACAGTGTGAATCACAGTGTGAATCACACTGTGAACCGCACTGTGATTCACACTGTGAACCACACTGTGAACCACACTGTGAAAAGAACATACTCATTCACACTCATTCACTCATCCACACTGTGTATTTCGGGCGTTTTCACAGCGTGGCCGCGTCGTTCACACTGTGGTTCACAATGTGAATCACAATGCGGTTCATAGTGTGAATCACACTGTGAACCAGATTGTGAAATGCTTGAATTTAACATTGTGGAGATTCACATAGTGAAGATTCACACTGTGAAAAGAACACACTCATTCACAGTATGAAACACAGCATGCATCACTCTGTGGTTCACACTGTGAAACAGTGTCACTACACCATGAAATCACAAAAATTAACATTGTGGAGATTCATTCAGTGTGAATCACACTGTGGACCACACTGTGAAACTGTGTGACCATATTAAAAATGCTAGAATTTAACATTGTGAAAACCTCACAATGTGAAACATCCAACACACTATTAAATGAAAAAATGAAATTGTTCACCATGTGGACTTTCATAGTGTATTGCATGAAACTGCCACATTGAAATAAGTAGTTTTTAACTTCCACAATGTCAAATTTGTCAAATTAAGAAAATGTAGTTTTGTAGAGCTTAGTACATAATATAAAGGACAAATGGTCGATAGTCAATGTTTACTTATAAACTTAACTTTAATTATATATACCATCAAAGCACGTCTAAAACATATTTACATTTCATAGCATTTTAGAGTACCTTAATCAGCATGTATTTCAAAGGTTTACAATTATGTACTTTTCAGTTTTCACTAAGGACATACATACATACCTAGAGAATATAATGCTATTATATAAAAATTGCAAGTCGGTCAAGACCGATCGACAAGCGAGCAGCCGCCGGGATATTCAGCACACAGATAGCATGC
>JBAMJV010012362.1:0-15419 GCA_037951105.1 Echinarachnius parma | reverse complement strand
CCCTGCCATATTCATAAAACTAAAAACTAAACTAGCTTTCCTCTATTTCAGAACATGGGCTAAATAAGCAGCGACCAGCCCGTATGTCCCTCATGGTTATATAGTACAGGTACCATACGTTTATTGTTGGCATCTAAGCAACTTTACATACAAAGATATTCATGTAAAGGATTCCTTTACATTATTTACATCATTTTGGTTTATTACATGATTACCTTTGTCTGCATGCAAATTTCCTTTACATTAGTTTGGTTGATTATAAATATGTATTGTATTGTCTGCATGCAAAGTGGGTTAGATGCCGACCCAACATATATACAAACTATATATTTGACACGTATGGTACATGTACTTTACTCATTATTGAGGGATATACAGGCTGATCGCTGCATGATTAGCCCATCCTCTGAAAATGAGTTAAGCTAGTGTGGTTTGAATATGGGTCTGGTTATCGATCAGTTCGTCTACCTGTCTACCTATACACCCTGTCATACGACGGATGGGGAGGGGGTGGGGTGGTAAGAAGTGGTATATAAGGGTGGTATTCTAAAAGTTTTCCTAAGTCATTATTTTTTCCTAAGTGGTATTCCAATATCCTTCCTAAATATCTTTCTAAGTCACTTCCTAACTTTTCCCCTAACTTTAGGCAAGAACTTATTCCAATTAGCAACTTAGGAAGAAGTTGTAGGCCTATTCTAAAATGCACTTAGGAAGAATTTTCAAGGAAAGTTTCTAGGACAGCCTGACCCCAGCCTGACCCCTTCCCTAACTCCCATTTTTTGTGTACAAAAAACATAGTTTATATGGCTTCCTTCTCCTTTCTGATTGGATGCTCGTAAATGAAACAATATCAGTCATTGGCTCACAGCTGCCATGTGGGCGTGGCCAAAAGCTTACTAATTTGCATTGAGATCTTCCTAAGTCAACATATTGGAATACCATTGTTGCACTTCCTAAGCATTTCCTAACTTCCTGACTTCGGCAAGAACCGTATGAAGAGATTTAGGACAAATTTTAGAATACCACCCTAAGTCTCCAAAGAAAATGTGTGTTTTTATACACATTTCTTGTTTAATTTTGGAAGCGAGGGTAACTTCACAATTTCCCCTAGCTAATAGCTATACACCACATGAATGATACGACAACATAATATGCAAACATGTACCTCCCTGTACGAATCTCTGGTTCGTTTATATGAAACGCCTCGCAAATAATACATTCCCGACATAATTATGTGTGCAAATACATGTATATAATTATATCTGTCTGTAAAGTTGTTTACATGCTATAAACTATGTTCACATTAGTATTTCAAGTGGAGGGGGCAGGTATGCGTATTCCCCCACGCCCATTGGAGAGGGAGAAAATCATTCAGGCAGAATACTTCATATTTTACTTCATATTAGATCGTGATATGCGTTATCTAGCCATTATTCTAGAGATAGACGACTCTGCTTGACGTTTGTTCCCTCTCGCCTCGATAAAAAAAAATGCCGATCCTACAAATCTTTACCAATGTCAGAGACGCCGACATTCCAGCATCCTTTCTTGATGATGCTACGCGGGAGTGGCAGGCGGCTATCGGAAGGCCGATGCAGGTAAAAGCAAAGCATTAATTCATTGTGAAATGATTTTGTCCGAAAAAATGGTAAATAATTATCTAGATAAGACAATATTATTGTACCTCAAATGCATGATTGTAATGCGAGTGAGATTGAGAAAGCCGTTAAATGTCGAGTTGGGTCGAGATTAAGCTAAAATGCTATGGGTTATTGAGACAAACGTGTATGTGTGTGTGTATCCTTATCTGTTCGATGGCAAAATTATACAGAATGTTTGTTTCTAATATTCTAATCAACCATATTCTCTTCCTGATTATGATTTTGTGGTTAAAAATAGGCAAGATAGAATTGGCGGTGGTGTGGCCTTATATGTTTATACAAAATATAATTATTATTGTTCGAGATGAAATTTCGCTTAGTAATGATTTTATAGAATCTCTTTTTATTGAAATAACTATTCATAATAGTAAACAAATTGGCGTTATATACGGTATAAACAACCTAATTCTAACGGAAAGATTTTGTAACACACTTATCGGATTTATTGCGTTGTCAAATATTTAATAAGGATTCCTTTATAATGGGCGACTTTAATATTAATTTGTTGAAACGAGAACATGATCATAATAATGTGTCCCAGGATTTTCTTTAGATCCTCGTTAAGTGCTTCTTTTTTACCTCTCATTTCCAAGCCAACTCGTGTTGTAAGCCCATGCGCCTGGGAAGCGGGGGTGCTGCAGCACCCCCGGAAAATTTTCTGGGGGTGCGCAGCACCCCCTGCAAATTTTGTTGTATGTTATAATGTATATCATTATGCTTCGTTTACGAAATTGTCACACAGCCGACAGCCACAAATGACGCTTTTTTTAATTTTTTTTTTTTACTTTGGGATAATTTGGATATAATATGCAAATTATGGTTAGACGATATTGGGCAGGAAGGTCAGCTTGCTACAACTTCTGTAAACTATCTAATCTTCACAAAGATCAATCACTTAATAGACGAACATATCAGCACCAGACGGGAAAATGCACCTTGACATAATCAGTGGCGGATCTACGGGGGGGGGGGGGGGTTAGGGGGTTTAAATCCCCCCCCCCCCCCCCTCCTTGGGCTGCCAAGTGAAAAAAATTAACAAAAATCACTTACGGGGGTTCAAAATAGCAAAAAAAATCGCCGCTTCGCGGCTATCAGTGAAAAAGTGAACAAAAATCACTTACGGGGGTTCAAAATAGCAACAACAAAAACGCAGCTTCGCGGCTATCACTTAAAAAAGTGAACAAAAATCACTTACGGGGGTTCAAAATAGCAAAAAAAAAATCACCACTTCGCGACAATCACTGAAAAAAGTGACAAAAATCAAAATAGCAACAAAAAAAAAATTGCCGCTTCGGCTATCACTTAAAAAAGTGAACAAAAATCACTTACGGGGGTTCAAAATAGCAAAAACAAATTCGCGGCTATCACTGAAAAAAGTGAAACAAAAATCACTTACGGGGGTTCAAAATAGCAACAACAAAAACGCAGCTTCGCGGCTATCACTGAAAAAAGTGAACAAAAATCAAAATAGCAAAAAAAAAAAAAAAATTGCCGCTTCGGCTATCACTTAAAAAAGTGAACAGAAATCACTTACGGGGGTTCAAAATAGCCAAAAAAAATCGCCGCTTCGCGGCTATCAGTGAAAAGAGTAAACAAAAATCACTTACGGGGGTTCAAAATAGAAAAAAAAAAATATATATATATACGTATACTGTATATATCTCGGCACCCCCAGTGAAAAAATCGTTCCCAGGCCCCTGTGTAAGCCCCTCTTCTACTTTAATTGATAATATTTTCTTTAATGTTATACCTCATCCTGAATCTTATACATTGTCCATTCTGATATAACAGATCATTAACCTATTATGACGTATTATACTTTATCACAATATGTCAAAAGTGGTCCTCGTCCATCGAGACGTAAAGTTAATTTTGAGAATACGGTATAGCATGCCGTCTTGGTGCTAGCCTTGAGATATAGATTGGTCTTGTGTTTATGATATTGATGGAGTAAATTGTTCATATAATATGTTTTGTGACACTCTAAATGGTCAATTAGATATGTGTATGCCAATCAAAAGAGATAAGGGTACTCATTATAAAAAGAAATCCTAGACTACCTTGGATTTCCAAGTCGTTATTGCGATCGATAAAATAGAAAGAATAACCTTTGTTATAAATATAAATTAAATGGAACTGAACAGTCTAAAATAAAATATATATCGCATAAAAATACTTTGACTAAAATAATTCGTTTGGAAAAGAAAATTATTAAACAAGCAATGAAATTAGCACCAAAAAAATGTGACATAACTAAAATTAATGTTGATAATGAGATTGTTGAAGATCCTAACATTATACCTAATATTTGTAATAAGTACTTATCTTCTGTTGGGGACAATCTAGCTAGAGATATTCCGCCGACTGATAAACACTTTGTTGAATTTTTAGGCCCAGCTAATCCCAATTCAATATTTGTATTCCCACACATAATTTTGAGATATTGGATACTGTTTCTAATTTAAATGATAAAAAAAGTTCTGGTTGTGACTTGTGATGGTATAAATAATTGTATTTTAAAAGGCATTATTCCTTACATAGTAGATCATCTAGTTCATATTTTTTTTATTTGTCTTTGTTAAATGGTCAAGTCCCTGACAAAACTAAAATAGCTCAAGTTATTCCCTTATTTAAGAAGGGTGACAAGTTAGATATTACTAACTATCGTCCGATTTCTTTATTGCCTTCTATTTCTAAGATACTAGGAAAAAAATCATATGCATTCGATTAGTTTTTTTTTTATTTTTTAAGGAAAATATTCTCTCGAATTTTCAGTTTGGTTTTAGAGAAAAATATAGTACTACCCATTCTTTATTGTCTTTTATTGAGAAAGTAGCCCATGCTATTTACAAATCTTCCCACATGCATGGTGGGTATTTTCCTAGATTTCTCCAAAGGCCTTCGACACAGTTAACCATGATATTTTACTTTATAAACTTTCTCATTACGGTGTGTGTGGTAAGGCCTTGGAGTGGTTCAGGAACTGCCTCTCTGATATACAGCAATATGTATTTGTAAATAATCATAGTTCAGAGTTACGTAATATATCTTGTGGCCTCCCACAAGGAAGCCTATTAGGCCAACTCATATTTAATTCATATATTAATGATTTTTGTAGGTCATCTGATGTTTTATCGTTCGTTCTTTTCGCCGATGACACTAATTTATTTTTTGCTGACGATAATCCCCACACTCTTGCAGAAACAATCAATGTTGAATTAGTTAACGTATTAAAGTGGATTAGAGCGAATACATTATCATTAAAATTGCAGAAAACTAAAAATATGCTTTTTAGTAAGTCTATACATTCCTTACCCATAGATATTTTATACTTAACCACACTTATCCTACACGACACTCATACGACTTCCATTTAACTAACCCACAAATTATTATGGCCTATAAATCGATAAGGCACCATGGTCCAGATATTTGGAATGACTCTGCATCTCTTCCGTCGCCACCTGACGGAAGGAACGAAGTAAACACCGGAATAGACTTTTACTTGCACTTTGTAAATAAGCACCTGCGCACCCTGTGTATGCACACACACACACACAGTATCTGCAAGAATCTTCAGGATTGAAGGAGGCAGATTAACCCGAAGAAGAAGAAGAAGAAGAAGCCTCGATGAAAAAATATTTAATATCCAAATATTCATAAACGTTATAAGGGTCTTAACGATTGTAATTCTTTGTTTATATAAATTATTTTGAGATGACCAGTTCATGAACAAAACGAATCAAACACTTATTTCACCTGCACCCACCCGCATGCACACACTTGCATTTTTTCTTTCTTTCTTCCCATTTTGTATGCAGATACTTTCTGAAAAAAATATCTTATACGTGACACTCTATTCTCCTACATACTCCTATAACAGCGCCATGTACCCCCCCCCCCCCCCCCTCCCCATCCTGGCTGCTATCGACTCAAGCATTCATGCTTATGATAGTTTGCCTCTGCATTTATCCTGATTCTTTGATTTACATCCATACTTTCCAGTTTTCAATATTATATATATTGGTGATGGGAGCTCTGCTCTGGCGCAAATCGGCCCAGGTTCGAAAACAAGGTTGCGTCTCTCGAATCGTGAAGGGCAATCCAAGACATAAAATAATCATAATTGAATACAGTGATCCATTAAAGGGATAGTTGAGTTTTGTTAAAGAGGGCGTTACACAAAATATTTTGTTGTGAGATAACAAAAAACTGAGTGTCAAATTGTTAACAAAGGTG
This sequence comes from Echinarachnius parma, assembly GCA_037951105.1. Classification (NCBI taxonomy): domain Eukaryota; kingdom Metazoa; phylum Echinodermata; class Echinoidea; order Clypeasteroida; family Echinarachniidae; genus Echinarachnius; species Echinarachnius parma. The sequence goes on along the minus strand of JBAMJV010012362.1, from coordinate 9,519 downwards.
CTGGCCAAGATTGGCGTCGAAGCTGACAGATTGAGCAATCTGTGTGAAATACCGGAGGGATCTACATGTATTATTTTTTCTTTATTAATGCTTGGTTTCATTCAGGCTATCCATGTGCACGTAGTGCCTAATCAGACGATGACGTTCGCGGGAACTTCCAAGCCGTTTGCCCGCGTCAACGCGGTCTCCATCGGAAATCTTGGAGTAGAAGAGAACAAAGTGATCACGAAGGTCATCACCAAATTGCTGGCCAAGATTGGCGTCAAGGCAGACAGGTATAATTAATTAATTATGATAATTAAAGTGGTGGAACCGCGTTATAACGAGGGGCTTGAGACCATACAAATTACCTTAGTATACCAAGTACCTAGGATATAATTGATACCTCAGTGTAGAAAACAAGATAATGATTAATATAAAGAGTTTATACCAGAAACAATACCTTGTTATGTATAAAGGGTTGTGTTATCAGAGCTCTTTATAACGAGGTTCCACTGTATAACTTAGAGTGGCTTATGGGTGGAATGCACCCACCCTATTTGTCATTCTTGTTCCCTCTCTTTGTCCAACGACTAAATACACACATGAAGAGCTTAGTTCCAAAAGGCGCCCCAAGTCGAATTTCCCATAGAAACCCATAGAAACCCATAGAAAACCCATAGGAATATCCTATGGGTTTCTATGGGTTTCTATGGGTTTCTATGGGTTTCTATGGGACCAACAGAAATCCATAAAATAAAAACCCATAGAAACCCATAGGACCCATAGAAACCCACACCCATAGAAACCCATAGAAACCCATAGAACCCATAGAAACCCATGTTCCACTTTCCCTATTGAAACCCATAGGATTCCCATAGAGACCCATAGGCCTATGGGTCTCTATGGGAATCCTATGGGTCTTGGTTCTATGGGAATTTCGACCTGGGGCTAAATCGACTTTCCATAACAATTTAGTTCACGATATCAATACAATGTACTGCCTTCTGATATCGTGAACTAAATTATTATGGAAAGTCAAGGCGCTAAATCCACTTTTTCAACTTTGAAGAAAAAATAAGTTTCTGTGTCAAATTTTGTAAACATGCCTAAAGGGAATATGAAAATAGAACGTTCCATATTTTGATGTTGATTGTGCAATTTGTCCTCAAATTTGGATGGCTACGTATCTTATTCATTTACGTTTAACGAATACAAGCTTTTATAGTATTGTATAAAAACACTTTATCACATTGTCATAAATCTTATTTTCTTTTCTTTCATTATATTTTCATTCCTCTATAGAATGTTCGTCATCTACAACGACTTGGAACCATCCAATGTCGGTCATAACGGGACAACGTTTGCAAGCAGTCCGTCTGCTTTCAGGAAGGAGTTTTCCTTTGTTTTCAAGGAATATTAGAGGTCTCTGCTGATTTTGTTCAAGCAATTTGAAATATTCTATTAAAGGGATCTAGTAACATTGTCCAAATCCTCAGAATCCAATCGGAATTCTAGGGGTTCCCTCATACCTTATTATATTCATATTAACAATAGAAGCATAGGGCAGTTTTGTTGTTGTTGTTTTTTTACGAATTTCCCTTTCGTTAAAAAGATATCTTCGATAGAAGTGTTCAGATGTCAAACTATCCACTGGACAGTCGTATAACCGTGTACAAAGTCATCACTTTACATTTGTGCTCATTACTTGGCCATATAACGTCCATTCAACTTGAAAATTTCACACAATACCTAGTGGTTATCTCAGATAACAACAATAGACATTGTATTAACCATTCATCACTTTTTGCACATTTCAACAAAGGTACAAGATCCCTTTATAGGTGGTGTGTATTTGTGGACTCATGTATACATGTATAACATCGCATGCAAGCAAAGATATCGGGTGAGAGTTAGAAAGGCGTTTAGTCGATTGTATGAAATGGGGCCATCTAAAAGGGGTAGTTCAGTTTTGATATAGAGGGCGCTGCACGGAATAATTTTTTTGTGAGATAATGAAAAACTGAGTGTAAAATTTGAAAGAGCATACAATTTGAATGGCAGAATAAACTTTATTTGATCAAAATCGGTTCAGAAACTGCTGACATATCGATAAATATATCCGATCGTAATAAATCTGGGGCCCAGATATATTCGATGATTTTTTGATTTATTTTAAAAATGCTTACATTTTGTCAAACATGTTCAAAAGAGGTTTTAAAATAGTTGTTGGTGATCTCTATAGTAAATCATTATTTCAACAAAAAACCACATGCATAATTTTGTTTGAAAATGGTTGAAACCAATGCTTTTTTAGAAAGCGCCCTCTTGCATTTTAATGGCTCTTTTTGAATGATAACAGGCTTTTTACTTAGTCGTTTGTAGTTTTCTATACCTTTCGAGCTTGGTGGAGATATAACTATTAGTTTGTAGTGTTATTGTGCAGGTTTTGGTTACTAAAGCTCAGCCTTACCAAAACTGTACTACCCCTTTAAAGTGATCAATTAACTTTGTGTCTTTGTCAAATTCAACCAAAATTCCTTGGAGCTTTCACACTTATCTTAATTATACCGTACCTTGTTGTTGGTCTGTGGTAACAGAAGAACGAAATAGGTTTTGAATTATCAAATGTCTCCTTAATTATGGAGATTTTTTTAGAATAAATTTGAAATAGTTCGGAAAAGCTCTCCGATTGGGTGCTACGGGTGGGAGCACTTGTGTATGCGAGTTGGCTTGGACAACAATATTTGTGCTTCAAAAACAGTTCTACCATCCAATGCTGACAATAATTTCAATGATGAAATAGATAATAAAATCGATATAATAAGGAATATTACCAGAAACGTGGGTGTATTTAGTCATGTTCTCTTGTTTGTATTTGTGTTATATTGAACATTTACAAAATTCTCTATAACTATTTAATTGTGGTGAATAAGACTTACTATTGAGATGTCGAATCCTGGCCCGATCATTAAGACAATGACGATGTGCGATGGATGATGATGATGATGGTGGTGGTGGTGATGATGATGGTGATGATGATGATGATGATGGTGGTGGTGATGATTATGAAGATGGTGATGATGGTGGTGGTGATGATGATGGTGATGATGGCGATGATGGCGATGATTATGATGATGATGATGATGGTGATGATGATGATGAAGATGGATTATTATCATACCTCTGTCTAAATTATTGGAAATGAAAATACAATTTGAAATTTTAATTTTAATTTTCAAAATAAATATATATATTAGTATACCGTATGTCCCCCAAAAAATTACAATCGGACTTTCTGCAACGATTACTCTAAAGATAGTAGATCAATCATAGTGCTATTTCAGGGTATGAAACTATAACTTATTGCAAAAAATATATAACTTATTACCTACATTTTGCAGAAAACCCTATTCGATTTGCTTCAGTGGTCATGGAGAATGGGGATCTTTGTAAATCATGTCATGGGTCCGTTTCTTCCAAGTTTGACACTTGGATGCTCTTGGCACCCATATGAATGGAAATATTTTGCTCACAACTGTCAGGGTAACTAACAAATTAATTCAAGATGTATTGATCTCTCAGAAAAAAAAAAGATAAGGAAAGCCATTAAAGAGGAAGAGCTCAAATCAAGTCTTCCATGAGTTAATGATTTAATTATCTCTTTAATCATTTATTTTCACACCTAACCAATGTTTGCAAAACTCAGAAATATGATTCCCCTTTTACTTCATTTCATTCATTATTTATTTTGTTAGCTGAAAATGCAGGAAACAAGCAGTCACTTTATAAAAATATATTTTTGTGCGAGAACACAATGAACAACTTCGTATTTGTAAGGCGTGAACACAATGGACAACGCGTCTTCTTACAAAACCTGGAGGGATGGGACATCTTGACATGATTTACCAAGATCCCCATTCTCCATGACCACTGAAGCAAATCGAATAGGGTTTTCTGCAAGATGTAGGTAATAAGTTATAGTTCCATACCCTGAAATAGCATTATGATTGATCTACTATCTTTAAAGTTATCGTTGCAGAAAGTCCGATTGTAATTGTTTTGGGGACATACGGTAGAACTATGGCACCATTCCCACCAGTTTCATCGTGCTCAGGAGCGTAGCTACGGGGTGGGGGACACGTGCCCCCCCCCCCCCCCCCCAACAAAAAAAAAAAAAACATGTCTGTTCTTGACAGGTGCCCCCCTCCCCACCCCTCTTCCCTCTCCCTCCCCACCCACATCCTCCCTCTTCCTTTTCCTTCCCCACCTTCTCCCCTCCCCCTCCCCACCCACACACACACACACATCCTCTCCCGTTTCCCCTTTCATTCTATGTATATAATGTATATATTTCTGTATAATAACTGTATAATTGTATATTACTGTATATATAACTGTATAATATTGTCACATAATTATTTCAACGAATCTGAAATTATCTTGCATTATATGTATATTGTTATACTTCATTATTGTGTACTCCGATACCCTATATGGGTCGTTGAGTAAATAATAAACTTTCAAACTTTCAAACTTTCAAACTTTCAAACTTTCAAACTTTCAAACCGAAAATTAGTACAAATATCACAATTTTTGGCCAAGATCATGTAATTTTCATGTTAAAATTATAAGTATCAAATTTGGTCATGGTTTGATGTCTCCTAAACAGGCTGAGGGCAGGTGAGGACATATTTGTTTTGCTTGTCGGGTAAAAAAACCTGTGACCCGTCAAGAAAATGCCAGGACCCTCCGTTGCCCCCCTTCCCCAAGCATGCCAAGTGGAAAATCATAGCTAGTTAAGCCACTGCCGGTGTCAGCGCATAATCTGTCTGGGCGGATAACCTGTCTGACCCTAACCCTAAACCCTAACCCTAACCCTAATCCTAACCCTAATTTGGTGGCTATAGGTCAGATTAGTGGCTATAGGTCAGATTTAGTGGCTATAGGTCAGATTTAGTGGCTATAAGTTAGATTTATTCGCTACATAAGTGTATACAGTATAGCAGTGGTGGGGCCTAATACACGATATATTACTATAATACTGCGGCCCAGACAGGCTATCCGCCCAGACAGATTATGCGCTCACACCGGCGCCTATCCATGTAGCAAGCCTATGTTGGTCAAACGTTGGAAACTCGTTGGACGTCGGACAAGCTCTGTTGACCAACGCTGGACAACGAGTATCAGTAGCTAGCTACAGGGGGCACGGGCATGAACATGTCCCCTCCCCGATAATGTGAAAACCCCATAAAACCATAGGGGGACATTCTTAAAAAATAAGGAAAAACATAAAGTGTGAACGTCTTTGTATTATTTTGACTATCAGACTATAGGCATATGTGGATTAAAATAAAAACTAGCATGATCTTCTTGTCAACATCGATAAATATAATAGTGAATGACACGACAACCACAGGCTCTCCACCTCGGTGTACAGGAAGCCTACCCACACAGACCAGTACATAGCGTTTGACTCTCACCATCCCATATCGGTGAAGAGAGGTCTGGTCAAATGTCTATTTGACAGAGCATCACGCATTGTGACTAGTCCACAGCAGCCATGCAAAGAGCGGGCACGTGTCCGTAGTGCCTTGAGCCTCAACGGTTACCCACGCCGTTTTGTACACAACACCAAGAATAGAACGTCAGACCCAAAGGATCAGAAGGTATACAAGACTTTCACAGTCTTGCCGTACATAGATGGTGTCTCCCAACAACTCAGGCGCCGCCTAGAGAGCCATGGGATCCGAACGGTCTTCAGATCAGATACCACACTACGCCAGCAACTAACACGCCCCAAGGATCCAATTCCTCAACACAGACGGGACGGCATCGTGTACATCCCTTGCAAAGGATGCGATAAGTCCTACATCGGTGAGACTGCCCGACCGATATCCGAAAGAATCTCTGAGCATAAGAGGGACGTCAGGCTCCGCCATACTGACAGCTCAGCCGTAGCCGAACATGCTTGGGACAACCAGCATCAGCCAGACTGGGACGGGGTTCAATGCCTTTCCCAAGAACGGCATTGGTACACACGAAGGGTAAAGGAAGCTATCAATATCCGCCTGAATCCCAACAATTTCAATAGAGACAACGGGATCGACTTCCCCGAGTTTTGGATGCGTACGATACGCCGCCATGAATCTGCCCGAACAGCCCGCACCGACACGCCATTGATTCCGCCTAATAGGCCAGCCGAGACAGCGGCCCATGAATCTGCCCGAACATCCGGCACCGACACGCCATTGATTCCGCCAAATAGGCCAGCCCGAGCTAGCGGCCCGCTGATTGGTTGAACACGCCATTGTTCCCGCCGAGCAGGCGAGCCAGCCAACCGGTCCGCTGATTGGTCGAGCGCCCGTGCGCACCGACCAATAGGCCTTGTCCGTTATTGATTAATTAGGAGCGTTCTCGCTCATACGGCGTAGCGCGCTGCGCTACCCGTGGGGTATATATTCCCTTGCTTGCATTACATTTGTATTACACCTGACGAAGTGTTGCAGCGGCGCACGAAACGTCGTGATCTCTTAAGATTCCTTGTTGACCACATTGCGAGACAAACGAATATCACTAGCGATATCTTTTCCGATCGATAAATATAGTTCACATATTCCCTCTCTCCCTTTCTCTCAACTTTCTTTCCTTATCTCCACACTCTCTCTCCCCCTTTTACCATCCTCTTTTCCTCTTAATATACTAAATTAATACACGTATTTCGGTGATATAATGCGTTGGACAAATATCTACTGGATATTAACTAAAATTGAGATTTAATCAATATGATATTATATTCATTAGTAATAACCAAGTTTATCATCGCCATTATCATTACCATCATCATCATCGCCACCATCATCACAATCATCATCATCATCATCATCATCATCATCATCATCATCATCATCATCGCCATCATCACTACCTTCATCATCATCGCCACCATCATCATCAACATCACCATCACCATCACCATCACCATCACCATCACCATCACCATCACCATCACCTTCACCATCTCCATCACCATCACCATCACCATCATCACGATCACCATTACCATCACCATCATCATCCTCCTCATCATCATCATCACAAGCAAAGCTTGTAAAACATTTGGTTCCCAGGGGTAATTGTGTCTTATCAATATTTTTTTTTAATGTGGTGCTACTGAGGGCTTTTACACGTGTCGTGGAAAGATAGACATATACGAATGTCAGGATTCTGATTAAAATAGGTTTAGACTTAAATATCAGAAGGGGAATTATGAAAAGAAAACTTACATACTTGGGGCACTGTGGAGAAACAAATAGCTGTACTGCAAGGAGCAGTTGAGGGAAATGTGGTTGAGGGCGTCCTCCGATATCTTGGACTGACTATGTAAAGAGGGGGTCTGGACTCTGGAGATGGAATGAATGCATAAGATGCATGCACGGCCAGGTGTGCTTTTATGAGACCCACATCAGCGCTCTGTGTCCCATCAGCGCCACTTATCTTGATGATGATGATAATGGCTTATTTCTATAAACAAAACCTCGGTATGATCAATATTTAAGCGAAGAGAGATATAGTATACATAAAGAGAGATATGTCAGTTGACTCCTTTCCCTCTCTCCATCAACCCCTTTCACTCACACTCATCCTTTTCTTTCTATATATCTATATACCTGTCTATACAGGGTGGCCCAAAAAACGGAACGGGGCACTTCCCAAAATATAGTTACAAAATGATTATGTCCATCGGATAGGGTGTCCTTTTCAATAAAAAAAAACGATACCAAGAACAGTCATCTTGGTCGTGTATTTTTTGTATTAGGGCGCTGTGAGTGACACCATGTCAGGTTCCCATTTTTGTAAATTGTTACCAAGTCAGTGTCTGATAAATTGCACTTACTGTCCGTCATAGCATCGAACAACGAGCAATACGCGCGCCATTGTTAGTGTCCATTCAGCTGTGTGCCGAGATAATGGGCATAGTTTTTCGATGCTATGACGGGCAGGAAGTGCGACTTATCAGGCACTGACTTGGTAAAAAATTACAAAAATGGGAAGCTGACATGGTGTCACTCACAGTGCTCTAAAACAAAAACTACACGACAAAAATTACTGTTCTTAGTATCGTTTTTCATTGGAAATACACCCTATCCGATGTACATAATAATGTTGCTATTATATTTTGGGAAGTGCCCCCGTTCCGTTCCCGTTTAGCGTTGTCGGGCTGGTTGGGGGCCCGAAATTGATTGGGGGGGGGGGGGGGGGGGGGGGTTGGCACACCTTATTTATTTCTATATTTGTTTTTTAAAATCTTCCCCTTATGTTTATTATTGTTTTTTTGGAAACTATTGGGGGCAAGTATCCCCCCCCTCATCACTTTGCCACTGTGTCTAATTATCTATGTCATTGATAACATGACATTACTTTTTTTAATTGTGGAGGCTGAAGGCAATATACCATTATACTGTATGTCATAAAAATGTAATCACTTTGATTGCGAATATTTTCAAAAGCATGGCGTTCTGTTCATATTGAAACAGAAGATAGTTTGAAAGTGCATACAGCAACGGGAGTTGTGGAAATGACTTTACTCTGGCGAAGTGTACCTCAAAGTTTGGCAAAATTAGACAACTTTGGAGCAGTTTATTTTTATTTTCGTTGTTCCACTGGTTTAGTTGTGTGTAAGCAGGGAGTGGGGTGGGGGTCAACAAGACCGATCGTTGCCCGAGACCACTGGTTTAGATGGCCGACAAAAAGTGGACGTTTGTGAAATTGGAGGGAGGGGGGGGGGGGGGGGGTGGGAGTATACGCACCCCTCTTCCATGGCTACGGGCCTGACTATGCAAACCCCACCGCTATCATTCGAGATATCAGATGACAGCCAAATCGCAGTCTAAAGTTGGAAAAATAATCAGTATTTGTAGGTGTTTGTTTAACGGATAAGGTACCACAAACAAATAATGTTCTGAACACTCGACAAAATATATATGGTTATTACAATTAAGAGGCCAAGAGCTCAAAGTTCATGATGTGCAGTACGTGGCGTTTGGTCATCTTTACGATTACACGAAACCATGAACGCAGTCTAGTTAACATAATGTTTGACTGTGTTGATGTAATAATTGTATTGAGTCAACTTATTTTTCATATACTTAAACATATTGCGTTATCTTTGATTTGGCGGTTGATGAATAATGTTTGCCAAACTTTAATGCAGATTTTGTTTCATAACAGATATAATAAAACTGTGCACGTAAGCAAGCGACATAGGCGTACTCAGGGGGGGGGGGGGGGAGTTGGGGGTTCAAACCACCCCCTTTGATCGTTGAATCCCCCCCTTTCGAATAGTAACTGGTCTCGAGACCCAATTTTAGCGGTCTCGACCGCCATTATCGTTGGCCTCGACCTCGAAAATGTCGACACCTTTGCGGTCTCGACCTCAAAAATTTGGACAGGTCTTGGTCTCGGCTTCGAAAATTTGGACCGGCCCAGGTCTCGGTCTCAAAAATGTTTAAGGTACTTGGTCTCGGCTTCGCAAATTGT